>RANY01000214.1:0-43177 GCA_009805235.1 Neurospora pannonica FGSC 7221
ACGCCGAGCTGCACGCCGCCATCTCCTCCGTCGTCGCGCCCGACCACTCCGCGCCCAGCGACACGTACGGAAACCCCGCCGTAATGCAAGCCTGCAAGCTTTTGGACTTGCTCGTCTGCATCGCGCCCGACGACTTCCAGCTGCACGAGTGGCTGTTCGTCACCGACACCATCGACGCCGTCTACCGCCCCAGCGCAGCCGGTTATCAGCCGGTTGCGCTAGTAGATGAAGTCTCCGAGGAACTTAACGGCTCGCTCGTCACTCCCCACGCCCACCACTCTCACACCCACTCCCTATCCGGAGCAGGAGCAGCAGCCCTAGGCCTAGACCCCTCCTCCCTCCTCTCTCCCACCGATGGAATCGACGGTCAAAGTCAACCCCTCCGCCGCCCCCTACTAGGAAACCTCCCCGGCCAAATCTCCGACGAAGTAGGCATGGAGCGCAAAGACGAACTCGTCGCCAAGGTGCTCCGGCCGTTTTTCGGGCAGCTGAGCATCTTTGCGTTTGAGACGACGTACAAGATGACGGAAGTCGATTGGGAAGGGTGTGTGAGTGGATTACTGAGGGATCTGTTTGATGAGAGGAGCGTGGTGAAGGCTCTTTAGGATAGGGCTGGATCTATGTATAGTGGTGGTGGAGGAGGAGGAGGAGGGAGGGGGGCGGGGTTGAGTTTGACTTTGGGGCATGGTCCAGCAAGTGTTGTGGATTTGTATGGGGGTGGTGGAGGGGCGGGGTTGAGGGATTTGAGAGAGTTGAGGGAGATGGAGAGGGAGGGGAGAAGTAGGTCGAGTTCGAGGTCGGGGACGGGGACGGGGATGGGGACGGGTTCGGTGAGGTCTAGGGCGGAGAGTAGGTGGTGGTAAACTGGTAGTGTAGTAGGTAATTGGGATTGAGAATGCTTTGAGCGTTAATAAGAAGGAGGTTTGAGTAAAGTCATATTGTTTGGTTTAAGTACTAGAGGTAGCGCATTTTGTTGTTGGTGGTTGGCTGTTCTATGTTTTCTATGAATAGAGATCATGTCACACGTCTCCTTGAACTCCGGATGCTGACGATGATGGTGATAAAGAAGGCCATTGATATGGGAAAGAAAATCTTTCACAGTATACTGTTATTACATTCGTCCAATGTCCGTCCATATCATGCCCTGTTCCTTAGAATCCTGTCCCAATCCCGAGGCTTCATCAGCCACCCGGTTCCCGAGCCTAACCATAAAACTCCAGGAGATTCCACTTGCTTTTTCCCTTCCCATTGTGGCCGCAGTGATTGCTAGTTGTGCGATGAGCGTCTCCGTCGTTTTCGCTTCCTCTTCCCGGCGTTGTCCGTTCTGGGGGTGTCGACTTCGATGTCCTGGGCGTAGGAGGCGTCGTGGGCGTCATAGGTCACCGACGCCTCCTCCTGCGCTTCGGGGAGGAGCTCTGGTACTGTTTGCTCCTGCTCATCATCATGTTTCCTTTTCTCTCCCCTTTCGGATCGCTTCTTTGGCTCCTTGTCAGCGTCAATGGTTCCCGGCAAATAAGCCACCAACGCCTTGCTCGCTCCCTTCTGACAATACTGCACCACATCAATCTTGGGCGCACCCTCCGGCACCAGCGCAGCAATCTGGTTCAGGTCGCTTTGCCTGGGTAAGAACAGCGCTTGCGGCAGAATCTGCCTCTGCGTCGACCCTCCCTCCTCCTGCTCCGGCATCGTACAAGCCTTGTACAGCTGCTCCAGGTTATACGGCTCCATCTTGCTAAGATCGAACACCTCCTGATCGCGATACGAGACGCCGCCCCACGGCGGCGAGGCGAAGATCAAGCATTCTTCGAGGTTGAGTTCCGACAGGAGGTCATCCAGCTCGCTGTCGTTATCCTCCTCTTCTTCCTGCCCCTTGGCCTCTCCACCCTCCCTCCCCCTCCCCTTCATCCCCATCCCCTTCGTCCCCTTCGTCTTCCAAAACCTCCTCATAACCTCAAAACAATCCCCATGCACCCAAGTAATCTTATCCATCACGCCATACATCTCC
Source organism: Neurospora pannonica FGSC 7221 (assembly GCA_009805235.1). Lineage (NCBI taxonomy): Eukaryota > Fungi > Ascomycota > Sordariomycetes > Sordariales > Sordariaceae > Neurospora > Neurospora pannonica. The sequence goes on from RANY01000214.1 coordinate 2,006, forward strand.
GCATTATGCTGGGCGCAAGCCAGCGTGCTCCTGTCTTTTTCAATGGCAATGATACGATCCCATCTCCCCGACGAGAGGGCGAAGGCGATCACGTTGCCTCCGGCGCCGCCGAAGAGGTCGATTAATACGCGTTTCCCCTGAGCGATGGGGTGAGTGGAGAGATCCCGTGCAATGCGGGTGGCGACGGGTTCCGGGGTGACGCCGAACCAGGCGTCGTCTGTCAGGTGGATGTCGTAGGCGTAGAATTCGAAGATTGAGAAGCGTTGGTGCCAGTATCTTGGAGGGGGTGTTAGTGTGTCATGAGTGAGCGGGGGGAGGGGGTGGGAAAGGGTGGAGGTTACTTTTGGATGTCCCAGGGGACTTCACTGAGTTTTGTGTAGTGGTGACAATTCTCGTCGAGGGGGTATTTTTCCCCTTTCTTGAGAAGTCTGGGACCCATGGTGATGTCTGTTCTGGGCTTGGTTATAGAGTTTCGTGTTGTTTGTGATGGTGTTGGTCTTGGTCTGAGTATCTGGATCTGCTGTGGTAGACTGGCTGAGATTGAGGACCGGACGTTCAATGACGAATGAGTTGATTCTCTCTCTTCTTGTTTTCGTCCCCAGAAATGCTGTGGTTGAGGAATCACGGACAGGTCCGAAGGAAAGACCAGGGGATTGTGAATTGATTCAAGAAGTGAACATGAGAAGGATGTGAGAAGTACTCGATACCTGGAAGGTGCCGCCGTCTTGATGCACCGTGTAAGTCGCAGGGACTCGTCTTTTTCCCCAATTCAGGAGCCCCACTCGGATTTCCAAAATCCCCACAGTGTGCCTGGAATTGGGAGCTTTGACCATCAAGGTCCACGCCAGCAGGAGCGCTGGGCTGAAGTGGGGCTCGCTCTTGCTGCTGTCGTCGTTCGTTAACGTCCACGGTGAACACGGTCCATCACGGAAGCTCTTCAGTGCTGTAAACTGTAAAATGCCAGGGTCGCTTCATGCCGTGGACTTCCATCTCGACTTCTTGACGATCCAACATCCAGATCGCATGATCACCAATCTTTAAACCAACACCCAACACTCGTTCGACTACACAGCATAGCATACAACAATGACAACCATGTTTAACGCCCTCAACCGATTCATATCTCGGCTTGACGGCGATGCGCCCACGTCCAAGGAGAACCAGCCTGGCGGATTTGGCTTTCAAGTGCTGCGAAACACCAACCCAGACCTGGCCATTGAGCCATGGTTTGACTTTGTCGTTGGAATCAATGGACGCATGATTGTATGTTTGAAAACGTTTGATTCCAGAAAGCCACAGGTCTAACAGCTCTGCTCCAGGACGACTCTGACCCGAGGCTCTTTGCCCAAGAAGTACGGAACTGTGCTGGTGGTATTGTACAGCTGGGACTTTGGAGCGCAAAGGTATATCACGACATGAAGATGCCAGTTCTCCGACACGTAATGCTGACACCTTCTCTTTGAACAGGGCCAAAGAACGCGAGCCCTCCACATCCCCGTTCCCGCCGATACTGCCTCCCTCGGCCTTACCCTCCAATGGACCGCCCTCTCCGTTGTCACCAACATCTGGCACGTCCTCGACGTCCCCGCCAACTCTCCCGCCGACGTTGCCGGTCTGCTCCCATACAGCGATTACATCCTAGGCACCCCCGAGGGTGTCCTTCACGGTGAGAGCGGGCTCAGCGAGCTAGTGGAGGATCACATTGGCCGCCCCCTGCGCCTTTACATCTACAACAACGAGTACAACGTCACCCGCGAGGTGACCATCCAGCCCAGCCGAGAGTGGGGTGGTGAGGGTGCTCTCGGCTGCRTCCTAGGCTATGGCGCTCTCCATCGGTTGCCAGCGCCCCTGAGCGAGCCTGTGCACGCCCCAGGCGAGACCATGTTCGACGGCGACTCGGAGCAGTATGGACACGTCGGACAGCAGCAACAGTATCAACAACAACCTCAGTACGGATACCCGGGCGCACCACCAGCAGCAGGCGGTCAATCGCAGTACGCCCCGACTGCTACTACCACCTCCCCTCCGCCACCACCCATCGGCGGTGGTGAGTTCCTCATACCAGCGCAGATGGTCGGCACACCACCACCCCCGGCAACACAATTTGGCGGCGCGGCGGTCGCTTCTGCTCCGCATAGGGGAAAGAAGAAGGAGAGACCGACGAATAGGGGAGGGCTGGGCTCAATGGATGATTACTTCAAGGAGCAGGAGAAGAAGAGTAGGGAATTGGATAATGCTCCTAGCAGGAAGAACACACCAGTACCGCCGCCGCCAATGGGAGGTCCTCCCAAGGGTGGACCGCCCAAGGCAATGTCGTCGCCCCCGCCTGGTAGTGCGCAAGGGGAAGAGACGGCTGAGGGGGGCGAGAGTTAGTGGCTTAAGGTGGAATACTGGGAGAAGTTTTAGGCTAGGAGTTTGTGAACGATACCTGGGATATTATAATTACGGATATCCAAGGCTGGGAGTTAGTGGACGTCTTTGACAATGGCGGTGGACTTCCGTCCAGTACTCGGGTTTGGGAACTTGCGGGCATTGAAGTTCTTTGAAGACTCCCGTCGCCCGGCGTCATGACAGGTACGAAGTTGGTGAGGTTATAATGAGGCCCCTCACAGGGGTATCGTTTGGTGACCATTTCCAGCGAGTGGGCGAAAGAAGTAGAAATAATCCAGCGTGAAACTTGAAGCATCTTTTGTACATACTGTAAATCGAAAGAGAAGAAAGGCATAATAAATGCCAGCCACTTTTTTCATCGACATATCCTCCCGCCTCTGACTTGTCTTCTGCTGGCTCGCTTGAAAATACGGACGGTTCTGTTATTGCTTGCTTGATTTCATGGCTTGCTCGTTCCCGTCATGTTCTCGCAATTATTTCCCATTCATCCACCTGCCGCCCTGCCCCTGAATAGCAGCACAACCATCCACCACATTCACGCTCATACGCTTTTGACTCCTCGCTCGCTCGCTCGCTCGTCCTTGGTTGCTCTCTTTCTTAGTTGATAAAGTTGACGCAGAAGAAATGCAGAATCAAACTGCAGACGAGGTAATCGGCAAACGCTCTACACACCAAATGATACCCTGTTAGCCAATGCTCATGTTGTCCAAAACCAAAATCACATATGAATTGGGTGCGGTCCTGTGGGCAACGTACCGTTCAGGTGACACCGAAGGGAAATCATTCTTGTTCGCCTCGGTCGTCTGCATCCGTAGCGAGGCCGTCAGGACGAATTGGCCGACTGTTGCTGAGAAGCCGGAGAGGAAGGCGTTGAAGGGCTGTGGGGCGACCGTCAGTTAGCCAATGCTTCTGCTCATGTTATTGTTTTCCTCGTCTCGCGGTCCACCGGGGTATTATTTGGGAAGGGGGTAAGGTTTGGGATGCACATGGACATCTGTTGGAAGATGGGGATGGGCATGGTGATCGGGATGGGAATGGGAAGAACACAAAGAGGCAAGACATACATAATTCCCAGCCAAAACACAATACAAAAACTGCAACCCGCCCACCACCACAAGGAAAGCCATGAACGCATCAATCAGCTTGGTCCGCTGCGGCGTCGTTTCCTGGTAGTGTGTCAAGAGGTTGCTGAAGACTTTGTTCCATGCTTGTCCCGATGCGCCGCTCTTGTCAATGCTGCTGCTCTTGCTAGTCCCACTGGCTTTTGTGGTAGAGGTGGTGGAGGTGGTGGTAGTGGTAGGCTCAATCTGAGTGCTGGTAGCAAAGGCATTGGTTGTTGTGGCAATGGGAGGAGCGGATTCTTTGGGCTGGACTTTGGTTGTGACTGTTGCTGATGTTGTTGTCGATGTTGCTGAGGGGGAGGGGGAGACGCCGCGGGCGGCCGCGGCGGAGGAGGCGTTCTTGCGCTTTCCACCCATTGTGTCTGATTGTTGTGGATTGTTTGGGTTGTTGAGTTATTGGTCGCGAGTATTCGGTGACTGTAGAGGTCTGCGCTGTTGCTAGCCGGTGGTTTTGGGTAAATTCGGTGTCGCGACGTCGTTGAATGTTGGTGGTGGTGGTGAGGTGTGGAATCGGAAGCTCCCGTCAAGGTACACAAACCACTGTGTCGCTAAAACGGCCACGAAGCTTCATCTGGCTGTCATCATCGGGGACAGGGGTGGTTGCACACGCCGCAGCGCTTGCGCAGGCACTCCGTTTGTTTAACACTGTGGAGAGATTTCAATTCAAGCTGGCGCACAGGCCAGGCTGCATGGGTGAGGAAAGAAGGGAAGGAAATTTGTGATTGGACGGAAATGGACCTGTTTCAAAGTGGGTGGAGCGCTCCCATGTCGTGCATCGTGGGGGATTTCCATTCAGAATGTCCCTGGTGTTGAGAGTGGAGTAGGGCCTTGTTTGTTCAACTTCAGTTCTCTAAAAACAACATCTTATGACTGAACACTGCGAAAAAAGAGTGTAGCTTTTGATGCGATTTGGTTCAGAAGTCTCTCAGGGGCACTTTAGTTTAATCTTCTCAGTTTACCCGGTTTTAAGTCTCCGCGCGATTCCACAACCCATAACCACAACCTTCCGATTCCGGACTTTGTTGACTTACACGCCCTCGGTGACGACATCCACTCACAACTCACCACTATCACTTACAACACAACCATATAACCATGGATTCAATACTAGAGGTGAGTTCACCTCCCTCCTATATCTCCAATTCAACACACCAAAGCATGAACAGTAACTAACGATAGTAACCAGGCCCTCCAACCCCACCCAGAAGACCGTCTCCACCTCCGTCTTCACCGAGCCCGCTCCGTCATCCTCACCAGTCAAGAGTACTTCACCCCCTCCCCTTCCCCCCTTCCCCCCTTCCCCTTCTCTTCAACCCCTTCCCCTTCCCCCCACCTTTCCCTCTTATCCTAACCTTTCTCAAAAAGACTAGTAGAAATCCGCGCCTTCCAACGCACCTTCGAAGGCGCCTACATGCGCACCGCCCTCTCGCAATTCTCCTTTGCGCTCATCATCCTCAAGATCTTCACCTCGGAATTCTACCCCATCGGCGCCCTTTTCGCCGTGTACGGGGCCGCGGTCATGTTGGTGGCGATTTATCGGCGGTATGAAGGGAATCGACAGTTTTTTGATCAGGAGGTTGAGGAGGATTTGGATGACGACGAACACGATGGGGTGGGAACGGCGACGGGGTATGATGGGTTGGTACGACAGGGTGATGGAATGGGAGCTGATGGGATGGGAAGGTCGGAAGGGATGGGAGGAGTGGGAGGACAAAGGCTGGAAAGGAGAAAGACGGTGGTGGTGGTGGTCAAGAAAAAGTTTAGGACCAGCGCGAATAGCGTGGCCTTGTTGACGGGGTTGAGTTTTGCGGCGTATGTGGCGTTGATGGTGTTGTTGTGGGATTTGAGTCGGTAGGTTACCTTGGGCTATGTATGTTGGAGAAGCTTACGTTTGGATCACTTCGTTTTCCTTGGCAAGCAAGTGCAGCATTTATGACAAGCTCCGTTTAGAGCAAGAGTTCATGTGTGTCTTCTCGTGTACATCTGGCGAACAAGTCTCGAACATCAAGCAAGTCTGGCAGATATCAAAGCCCAACCAAACATCATGAGCACAACTCTACGAGACTAACGAAGAAAAGCCATTTAAATGCCCGTTAACGTGTCAAATCGAAGCATAGAATAAGTACAAAGCAAGAAGTAAAAGGGGCAGGAAGAAGGTTATAAAGCAAAGCACAAAAAAAGACATGTAAAGCCAACGATGAATCCAGCTATAATCCGTGTACTACTGCAAATTTTGTTTCCCGTCCCAGTCGCTGATCATGACATGAAAAACAGAAGTTTACCGAGAAACTGAAGAGAGAGAGAAACAAGGACAAATAAAAAAAACAAAAACAAATTCCTGAACAAAAGGTGAGAAACATCATCTAAGTGACAGACAAACAAGACGCCAATGGCAACATCACCACGTGAGCAGCGCTTTAACAAATCGCTGCTCTTCTCTTCTCCCCAAGCCGTCAGGCCGTCCGAGCCGTTCCGTGTGCCCATCCCGTCCCGCTCCCGTGAAAAATTTCTCCGAACCATGGTTAAGTTTGAACCAGTGGTAGAAAGTCCATCTAGCATCTTAAAAGACTCATGGTATCCGAGATCTTGAACCAATCTTTGAATCTCTCGTTTCTCTTCCATTCCCTCTCTTCCGATTTGAGGACCCAAAATAATGGGTATCTCATGTGCACACAGCCAGTCGCATGACCAGTCAAGCCCACTTCAATTTGACAATTGTGGTCTCCTTGACGGTTGTACTGGTCAAAGACTCGATCTCATCATGGCAAGAGTGGGTAACCTTGTAAGATATCATCACGTCCCAGCCCGTCTCATGTGATGTATCCCGTGCCGCAACAACCCCATTCGATCTCACTGGGCACCCGGTTTCCCGATTCTCTCTCTTGCATCTGAGAGGTCTGGGTGACAAGCGTTTTGATTAGTTGGGGTTGACTTTGGACATTTGTCGAGTGCCACAGGGAACCCATCTTCGATCGAGCCGCGTTTTCTCCTCAAAACCGCCATTTTGCACCCAGAAGGGTAAACGGTGAATATCGCAAATTGGTTGCCGTGAAATCGAGGTCTTGGAATTCCAGAATCCGATAGCCACCAGAAGATGTCTAGCGGCCAGATCCAACCAAGCTTGAACTCAAAAGTTGATTCGGATTCCTCAATGCATCGACTTGCCCTCCATCCGTACTTCAACATGCCGATGCCCAAATAATGAGCCTGTTCCGGTGGGATTTAGCCCCCTACATCCCATGGCCCTGCTGGTTTCCTCCTTCACCATACCACGCCGAATAGCCCTCAGCAGGCTTGGAGTACTGATAAGGTTGCTGCCACGACGCATAACCGGTCGGGGGAACAGCTCCAGCTGAGATGGCCGAATGGGGATCCTGACTTGTTCCCGAGACGGTATCAATTCCAGGGATGGTAGTGGCAATCGGGGAAGGATAGATATCGCTGGACATGGCAGACGACTTGCGATCGTACGGGCGACCGCCACCGCCCATTTGTGAGGCTGGGGGATATTGCTGGCTGGTCATGCCCTCGCCGCCACCGCTAAAAGACATGGAGCGGGAGGGAGGGGCAGGGTAACCGGATGATGACCACGCTAGCTCATCCCGCGAGGACTCGGAGCCCATGGATGCTGCTGACCAAGTGGCGGATTGGGGAGCGTGAGGCGTGTAGGGGGAAAAGGCGGGGGTGATGGGGGATTCACTCGTGTAGGATCTCCAGTTTGGGTTTATGTCGCTCGGTTTGGACGTATTCGGACCGGCGTCAGGGGACACCCAGTTGGCCATGCCGTGCTGTCCATATTCGTAGGATCTAGTGCTTGTGGCACTTGGGGGAACTGTAAACTTGTCAGTAAGATCCACCCTATGTCTCTTTGGTTTTTGACCTACTCTTGGAATCCGGGGTGTAATCTTCTGTACCCGAAGGCTTCATGGGGGGTGGCATGTTCGTGATTGATGCTAGTGACAAATGCGGATAGTTGGAATGACCGTGAACTTCTGAGGGGACCCCGCTCTGTATCGCCGGTGATGAAGATGTGGACGTGATCTTAGGTCCGGTGGAAGACCTTTGTACCGACTTTTGTCGGGTTTCTTGCGGGGGTTGTTGATCTACTGGGTAGAAGCTGCATTCTTTCTTCAGGCGAATGCAGTTGACACATCGAGCCTGTACGTCGTTTTGAGACGGGATGCACCTAATCTTCCTGCGACGGCAATGTCCTGCATTTACGGTCAGTACAAATGTTCCTGGAAGATATTTTGGTCATGGCTAGAACGTACCACAAGCAACAGATGTTCGATGATATCCTAGTTTGTTCCTTCTTTTCTCTCCTGAAAGAAGACCCTGGTCAGGCGTCGTTGGGTCCCGTGGTGTAGGCGGCGGTTGACTTGTTTGCGATGCAGACATTGAACGCTTCGGCTTCGTCGCGAACGGGTAGGAGTCCGATCGATCTCTGCCCGTCTCTGGGCTGTGCCTGAGGTCCATCCCTGAGGACCCTGGAGGCGGAACGGAATAAGGCATGTACCCGGAATGCTGGATATCCATATCTGTGCCGTTCTGGGGCGGTGGCGGAGGATACTGAAATGACATTATGTCTGTCATGGGCACTGACGAGACGGCAGGATATATAACGGAGTTGCCAGATAGCCAGCTTTCGACTTTGGATTTGATAAGGGGCGAATGGGCGGTTGCCATCAAACGATCCTGCTCTGAGTCGTTCTACTAGCTGGACAGGGGACTTCTGGGTTGCCGCACGTTTCAGCACCAAATAACAAATAACGAGAGATGGCGGGAAGCGGGTAATGACCGGAATTGCGGATGTAGTGGTCGATCGTGACCGAGTGACCGAATACCGTGGTTCTTCAGTGATCGGTGCTGATTCTCCGCATCTGGGGTATCTATGTGCAAAGGCCTTGAGAAATGTGATTAGCGGGTGATCTGAGATGCCGAAATCTAGGATATGGGTCAAAGCCAGTGGGAAGAGATAACTATAAACTAATTTGGGTACTAAATATGTGAAGGGGAAGTGCAAGAAGTACCTCTACGAATGATCAGAAGTAGATGAGCCGGAGAACAGGTAGCGAGTAGGCGGGCCAATGAGGATGGCGAATGACTTGGGATTTGCGACAGCCGGGATAAGAGGACCAGAGCAATATGAGCGGCGTTGGACACACCCCTTTTTCTGGTTCTGGTTGGGCTGAAGAGCAGTGGCAGCGGCAACTCCCTGAGAGATGCTGATGCGAGGTGTTGACGCAGCAACAAGGAGTTGGGCTATATTCGATGTTGAATATAGCTACCTGTAGACCGAGATATGAGCTAGTGCCAACGGAAGTGGAAGCATATCAGTGATCTGATGGGTCTGCCTACCTTTAGGTATACTAGTGGAATGCGGGTAGTATCTGGGGAAGCCGGCGCCTGCTGACTGCAGTTTAGGGAGTCTTTCTACCGTGCTCAAATGCACAAGCGAGGAGATGCTTGGTCTGAAACCGGAGCCCCAAGATTTCGCGTAGGTCGCGTTGAAGGCTATACACCCCTGTTTTGATAGCCTATGTATATCGTTAAGATATATTTACGTACTGGCCAAAATAGGGTCAATAGCCAAGGCAACAGATTCTGCCGCTGCTGTTTTTGGACGTTTCCCAACAGCTGGCGTTGGATGTTGTTTGGGAAGTTGTAATTCCGCGCTTCCAGGTATTAGCAGAGTCGAAGTAAGAACTACTAGCCGCAAGTATGGTGTACGAGCGTATAGTGCTTGTGCGTTGAGATACTGCAGTCGATGATGCCCGGTTGCAACTTGCAAGGGGGAAACGGTCGAACCCGGCTGGCTGGGGGAGGGTTCCGGCAGGCTATGAGACGCCGGCCACTTGCATATGTCAAAGGAGCCGCGCCAAGTTGAGCGATACTGGGATCCAGTCAGGTTCGTCGGCTAGTCTGGTGTTGACTGTACAAGTGATATCGCAGTGGTGGTCAAGAAGTACTCGAAAAGCTAGGGCATAACTCAGCTTCAGCCAGATGTCTGCTGATACCATACCACGAGAGGTGCAACTCGCTAATCCTGGGAAAACGCACGAGCGATAAGCCGTGAGAAGGTCCTGGTCATTCAACTTGTCCGATCTCAAGCCGCTTTTTGTCGACGGAGGGGAATGGAGAACCCTGCTTGATCAAAGCAACCGACGATGCGAGAGTGATATAACAGCTTCTACGCCACGCAACAATGCTAGTTGCAGATATGATGGTAGGTCGGGGTAAGCGACAGTTGGTATAGAGGTGAAATTGCTGATATGCCAGAGTATCGAGGATCGACGAGCCCTGGCAGGCGCTTTCAAAGGTCGGATACAGCCGTGATTGGAAGATTAAAGGTGGTATTGTGGTCTTTACGCTCTGCGCTTTCCTTTCTTTTTCTGACTTTGCTTCGTGGTTTTTGCCCGACTGCGGCGGCTGTTGCGATTTTTATTTGTAGGACTTTTGCAGCGAATGAGCTCTCGGTCCCAGATGTCGCTCAGGAAAAGGCGTCCAAGGTTGAACGCTTATGGTTGAGTGCTGATCAAGTGGTTGTCGAGGCTGGTGCTCGTCACAATAACTCCAATGTCTGGGGTCGTCATAGGTCCGAGTCAATGTATGTAAGGTTTGGAAGGTAGGCCGGTCTTGGGAGAAAAAAAAAAGAGGGACCTGTCTCAAGATGAAATGAAACGACCGCGCGTTGACCAGGTGAAGATAATGCAACTTAATGCATCGAGATTGAATGGAGAATGAGGGAGTGTTGGGATGAAAAGAACAAGGCAACGTCCGCCTAAACCTCAAAGTGGAATATGATGCAAGAAGGAGTGGCGAGACTGGGCAAAGAGACGACTCACAAGGGCAAAAGGAAAGAAAGGTCACATCAATTAAAGGCCGTGAAAGATATTAAAGGCTCTTGTCCTTTTCCCACATCTCTTTATCCTCTCGGACCCTCCAATCCTTGCACAGTCACTCTGCCACTGGCAACGTAAGAGGAAATGGGCAAGGAAAAGTGCACTGCACTGCGAGTGTGTGAACGCTGTTGGGGCCGGAGCATGCCAGACAATGAAGCACCCGGACATGGAAGGAACCCAAAAATGGCTCTAGGCAATCACAAGCCGGAGCCAAGGGCAGAGAGCGAGGAAGCAGCCCGAAGCTTGTATCCTCAACGGTTTCAACGGCATGTTCCAGCGAAAAATTCGGGTGCTCGGTCAACTCGACATGCCTGTGACTTTGGCGTTAGTTACTGCTAGCTTTCCGTGTCATGAAGCAAAAGCAAATTGAAGGGAATCGTCAGTCTAGACCTACGGGTTTTCCCACCCCAGGTCCTCACATGACGGCGGATGGGATGATCTCTCGAAAGCGGACTAAACCACAATAGTTACCTTGGAACGACGGAGGCTGCCATCGTCTTTGCCCACTTCCCTTTGACCAGTGCTAAAGGCTGAAACACCACACTCAACCCCCCTGATCAGCCATCGGGCTTTTCGGAAGGAAAACTCTACGTATTTCCTTCCATTGCTTCCACCACTAACTTGATTAACCGACCTGGACTTCCTAGACTCCGGTTATTGTTTCGAGGGATGCAGCACCTTTACCGAGCGCCATGGTACGCTGCACTCAACGTCGATGCCACGTTGGTGGACTCATCGATGTTTGGCAACGAGTTTGTATATGCACGAGGTACCTTTTCCATGGTCGACAGCCATCCCTTAATACCACTCTTGTACCCCTGCACGCGCATGTGAGTACCTGTGCGCAGCTGCCCGGACTGCAAGGTACCTGAACACTCAAGCGTGGTACTTGGTGTCTCAGGCACAGTAGAAGATGCTTGGTCGGATATACTTGGCTAGACCCCTTTCCTGCGTATATCGCTAGAATGATTTTGACCAAGCGTTGCCTTATGCCCCTCCCTCCACTCATCGAAGCTTCTTTGTTGCCACTAGGCCCGGCCCAAAGAAGACGCTGAGATGACATGCATACCTAGGATGCTTTAGTGAAGCCTTGTACCCCTGTTGACCGCAGTCAGGATCATGCGCGAAAGAGTGGCATCCGGCGGGAAGGGTAGGGTTCCACCGTGAACAGGATCGGATCTTAGAGTCCTCGGATTTCGACATGGAAGCTGATCATATGGGGAAAGCCTGTGATGCTGTGTCGGTGTTGTCAGTCCTCTCATAACGAGACCCAGATAAGGTTCAGCAAAGAAAAGAGAGCCTGCGGATAGTGGCCACGAGCGTTTCGTAGTGGATGTATGCGCGAGGCCTGCGTGTCGGAGCCTGACCTCGGTCCTTTGTTCAACAGTCAGAGTAGCCATGAGGACATTGTCCTTGAAGGTTATCGTGGACATTTTGTCAAAGAATGCGCCCCTGCCAGGCTCAAAAAGCCCGCTTATCCCTGCACGTCTGTGCAAATAAATGTCAAGGATGACATACCTGTGACTGCCATGATAGGCTGAGGACTGTCTGAGCCCTGGGATCATTCCCGTTTGGAGTCAAGCGTCTCGTAAGCCACACCACTTGTAATGATGCCAAGAATGCGTAACCCCCCCCGTCCGCCATCCTTGGCCCCGTTGTTGCAGTTGGAGCTGTCCTTCGTTTTGGGAAAAGATTGTTCAATTCTTCCACTAGTCAGCCAAAGCGTCATGCTTGTGGCTTTTGTAAATCGTCGACTTGCACCCATCTCGTATTATGCTGAAGTTCTTTTGCGCCGGGACGGATATCAGTCTGGTCATTCCTGTCTGGAAGGGACACGATCCGTCGGGGAGATGTCATGCTGGCCCGGAGTACCTATCAGGGCTTGTTGACCCTTAGCAACGTGGCAGATGAATGCGAGTCCTGGTGTGTTAACATGGACAATCTGACGCGGACTTCTGAACTGAATGTAAGCAACAGACGAGAAACTTACCATGGTACCTGATGCGTTTCTGCAATTAATACTTTCATGCATGTCTCTTTTAGCCCGGGCCAGACTGTTAACGAGTGTCAAAAAGGTCGTTACCGTACCTTGCATCAGCTAGTTGAAAGGTTTTCGGAGACATTTTGTGTCTGTCGTAGCAACAGTATGGGGCCTGATATTCGGAAGAGACGATGATATTAGCCAATCTCGCAGCTTTCCAGGATTGCTCTCGGTCTCTCTTCTTTCATGAACCGGTTGCTCCAGCTGCAGTGCGACACAGGACTGTAGTTGCGATATTGGCCATTTGGCACTTGCGCAGTGATATGGCAGATGCTGCTATCGCTGAATAACACTCAAGCTGGTAAAATGCCGGCTAGTATATAGCGCTGCTGGGTCGCATTGGGAGCCATAGAAGCCTCCCTGCGATCATGTAACGCTGCAAGGGCCGCATCCCCGAGAGGGTCGTCTTGATGGACGCCTTGAGGACAGTCTTGCGAGGTTGAAGTTTTCGGACCAGGCCTGGAAGCTGTTGCTGCTGAGCAAGCGGGTGTGGCCTATATCGTCAGAGGCTTGGGCTAAAAGAGACCGGTGAGCGACATCACGCTATCCTTCACGCAGAGTCCATGATTTGGGCAGTAATGCTTGACTCAACGGTCAGCATACCCGATAACAATCCTAGCCTGTCGGTCTGTGTAACAAGCTTTTGCATCCTAGAAAACCCGTCAACCAACGGTCTCAACAAAGAGATATGTCGATGCTTGATAAGGGTGGTGCCAGACAGTGTCAGAAAGGGGGAGATGGGAGCCCAAACTCAATGCTGACCTTTTCACTACCTCTAGGGATCTGGGGATGTCTGTTTCGACATGGGGGAATATGGATCAGCCCAGATCTCTCGATACAAGCGCGCTTGCAAGCAGTGTGTCGATGGGAGATTGATCGCCGCCAAGGTCAGATTGACAGCCAATCATCCAAGTCTCGGCCGAGAACAATGGCTGCTTGGATGTGCGTGGTTAAATGACGTGCGAAAAAGGGCCGGTCTTCACTGTTCATACAGGCGATTGAAGGATGGACTGAAGAGAGAAGTTTTCGCAGAGTTGAAGTGAAGTCGGCAACTGCCTGGTCACGGTGTTCCTGCTGGCTCAGTGCAGTCAGTGCCTGCCGCCGGCAAAGCACGTACCCAGCTGCAGGAAAAGGAACGAAAGACCAACAGCGTATAAGTAAGAGGTACCTGTGCACTCATTTAAAGGTGCAGAGGTACCTTGAGATGGAGATTGCTTGGACATCCTGCTTGGTTGGTTGCAGCTCTTCTTTGCACCTGCCCTGTGCGATATCCCAAACTCACTCCGGCCCGAATCGGAATGGACGACCACTCTTTCCCTCCCTGGTTTCTCTCGACAATTTCCCCTCATCTCTCTTTAAAATTTTCACACAGCAGTGGCTAAAGAGGTAGGTGCTTCTGCCTCAGGGAGTCAAGACCGCCACGCCACCCCGACAGGCGACAGAACTAGGTAAGAGCGCGAATGAATTGGATTGCGGTGTGACGCAATGTCGATGGTGAAGTCCGGGACTCGATGTGGGGTGACACAGAACGAGGACACTCAACTCTCAACCCCCGACATGATTTCTACTGGCTAAATCAACAGTCACTTCAGTATCTTACGTGGGAAACGATTATCTCTGCAATGCTGGTATCAGCTCTGTTGAAAGGAAATGTACGCCACCAAGGCTTTCGGGTCACTAGCGACGTCCTCCACCCCGACGACAACTGGGTCCGTCCATTGCCTGACCACTTGACGATGCCCCGTGTCATAGAACCTTGCATGGCTCTATACCTACTAGTGTTTGGTCTTTGGCTGATATTAAGAGATATGTTGATTAGTAACCGCGCGCCTTCAAGGGCACAGTTAGGGTATACCCTCGTACGCTGAGCGAACTCGACATGGTCCGGCAAGACAGTGAGACAACCAGAAACACCCAAGAAGCTTGATTCTAACGAGACACATCTAGATACATCCACGTTCACATCAGCACAACAGCAGGCGACAGGTAACCCACCGAACCCTCCCGCAAAACGCGACCCTGCAACGGCTACCGTGACGCTACACGGCCTGTTCCGCTCAGCCCTAGCTGTCCCGATGAGAGCGGCACGCTTAGGTTTGTCCACTTGCCGCTGCGGCTGGCTGCCAGCTCCGGTATTTCCAAGCATTAGACGCTCTTGCGCGCTTGTGGCTGTTAGAAAAATGTAACAAGCCTCGCTAATGGTGACGAAACCTCCAGGACTTGATGTTGGTGATATCTCTTCACCAAAGCACCATCAACCACCTCCGGCTGTGCTCGCACCTCGCAAACCAAAATCCGCGCAGAAACCTGACCATCTATCCACTCACTTTGGTCCTTGAGCACTTGAGCGGGTTTCCTGCACGGCCATATAAGCGCTTTAATATCGTCGGATTCTTCGGTTCACCTTCCTCGAGCGTGTGGCAGACGAGCCTTGGCAATGACAAGGGTTTGCTCACGACTTTATCGAGTATGTTTCCTCTCGGTTTTTTCCTCGCACATTATCCAGCAACCGGCAATCAAGCACTGCATTTCCGATCAAGCGATCTTTCCACAGTCCAGATCCCAGCAATACACTTTCCATTATACATGTCGTAACCATTCAGCTACATGTGTCAAGCCACGGTCATGTCCAGCGTCGTCCTGGTTTAATTACTATACATTGTCACTGAAGCGACGATACTAATACATCTTCCCTTTAGCCAAAATACCCTGATACGTGCTTGCGGCCATACAACTCTATGGTGACGACTAGGCCACAGACGGCCTCTGCAAAACTGGTGGACGGTCCGCCTAACATCGCGGGCATTGACTTGTTGCAGGTCAATATCTTATTTGATCTACCTTTGTGCTGACGATGGTCGCCGTTCCGGCAGCAAATGCCAAAGCTTGTTTTCTTGCGTCACGAGGACCATACTTGGCGCATTTCGAAAACATTACCAACGCACAAACCTCTTTCCGAGCTACTCCGAGCTAGTATGCTGCTGATACCGATGGCGCGACAACCCCCGGGGCTTGTTTGACACTATCCGAAGCTTTGCAGAACGAAGGGCGAGAGTGTTGGAGCTTCTTCTCCATCGACTTCCATTCCACAGCCATACATCCTGAAACTGTTGTTCTGGAATCCTTCCCTTTATGTCGACAATTCGTCCTACGATTGCAGCAGAGTTAACGGGACTTCCGGCGAAAGCAGCGAACTAACAAACCGCTTCCGCTTGCTTCCAACTTGTTACATCGCATGTTGCCATCGCATCTCCTGGGCCATTAGATGAAACGCTGTCTTCTCTGGAAGCTGTCCCTGACTTACAATGTAGTCCTGTCGAAGGAAACAACAAAAGAAGAGGCACCAAGATGGCAGTCTAACACAGTACCTTACGAGCCGACTACCATCCGTATCACTGCACTGTATCTATGTGCGATAATCTGGCTGTTATGGGATACGTTGCAGAGCCGGCATAAGTTGTGGCTCCTAGAAAGGAAAGATGATGACCGAATGGGTGAGAATCATAAGAAGGAGGTCCAATCAATCTACTACTTTGAGTAGTTTTGACGACCATAGAGCTAACATACACGGGATAGTGGCCACATCTGAGCGCCTCATCATTCAACAACTACAGAAACCGTAACCAGGCAAGCCAGGCTCCTGCCTCTCTCGGTCCCGAAATCTCTTTTGGCTGTTCTGCAGTCTTTAACCAACAACAGATGCGTAATACCGGGGCAAACACATTCCTGAGAACCCTTGAAGAACTTGCGAACTTGCGAATAAGATTATAGACTCTCTCTCCTTCGCAGCATTTCATGCAGACCACAATTCACCATGATCGGTCTTTGCAACTGGTCCATGAAAGGTCATTGTTTTCGCCATGCCCCCTTGTTGCTGTAGATTTTGCTCTGACAACACCAGCACTCATCTACCTCACACGTGTCTGCTTCTTCTCGGTTCTCGCCCATAATCCAGATGTTAACAAAAGCAAGGGAGATTCTGGTCGAAGCTGCCTGGCTGCAACAAAAGACCATTTTATGTCATGCATGACGCCAGATCAGACAAGACGTTTCGACAAAGCTTCCCTTGCTCACTGGAAAACAACCACTTCCTTGCTTGGCATGCAGATGTCAGGTACCCTGGCCTGTCGAGGGCCACTACCGTTGTCCTTGCCGTCAGCCCCCCTTGCCTGGATGATGGAATGTTGGTGGCAGAACGACTTGTCACATTTCATATTTTTGCCCTTTCTTTTTTATGCTTGTAAGTGGTTTACGGTTGGCAGATCCTCCCAACACCCAAACATCTCCCAAAAGAGATCGAGAAAAACGTCGAAAAGATCTCCGTACTCCGCAAAAAGAAACGAACCGGTCAAGAACCGTTAAGGAAAGGTTACCCTACCCCTACTCAACCCTGCAATGTGATGCTGCGGGTAGCCGGTCCGCGGATTGGCATCTTCCACTCCCAACAGAGAATCTACCATTTGTTCATGTAAGGTACGATTTCGCACCCCCGTTCCTCTTCCCTTTCCTTTTCCCTTCTTGCGCTCGATTCGATCCAGCACTACGTGTTAGCAGACCGAGGAAGAAGTATGTTGGACCTCCTCGACTGCGATGGATGCTATCAACATCGGCCAGTACACAGATCAGAGACCCCAGACAAAAGTTTGTTGCTTCCCTGCCCTGCTCTACCCTGCCTAGTCGATTTTGACACTCACCGAAAAGCCAACAAGACACGGTGCTGGGTGATTGCGATGTTTGCACGTATGCCTCACCCTAGGCAGAAACATTACTATTAGTTGAAACAAGGAAGAAAATCGTGAACACCAATTCTACATCCGGTAAACGATTACGACAATGAGTAAAACACGGCCATGTCGCGGAGAGTTGAAGATGTCCGTCTGGGGCAAAGTCAAAGAGAGGAGAGAGGGAACAAAACCTGGACTTCGTAAGAGAGCAAATGATGTAAACGAGAATGGTACTAAAAGGTGCCGCGAAAGGGTTCAAAGAGTTGACAAGGAAAGCAAAGACAACAACATGAGTGTACCATGAACGAGTAATATCTGAAGCAACGAAAAAATAATAATTATCTCTACACTTCCATATGTAAAAAAGCGATGTCCGATGAAGAAAAAAATGCAAAAAGAGAATGTTGAAGTGATCCGACCCAGGCTCGATCTGGGGACCTTCAGTGTGTTAGACTGACGTGATAACCAACTACACCATCGGACCAGTTATTGTTCAATGTGCTTTGGCCCACCTCTTATATTGCTGTGCAAGATATGGACCTACCGGCGGTTATGCATGGAACGAAAGATGGAAATACAAGATATCTTATCTTGCCGCCGTGGACACTTTACAATTACTAGATTACCGAGTGCCGTAACAATGGGACATTACTACGAAGGGATAATTACCTCTACCTTTCGTACCACTTCTCCTCCAACCACCGGTAACGGCAAGGAAGACATCGAAGGCACACAAACTGTATGGCGCCGATATTGACACTCCCCAATTATTATTCGATCAGGCGCCGATATGACGGAAAGTGCGTACAGATGGATAGATAGATTGATACAAGACCTACCAAGCCAGCACACTAGAAAGATTACGGACTCAAGGTCCCAAGTAGTTGGGAGGGACATAGGAACCAGAACGAAAGAAGTACAAGGAAACATTCCTGTCCTACTCCGCATGTCCCAAAAGAGAGGACATCCATTACCATCCATCTCAACCAGCCCCTTCTCCTCAAACAGAAATAGCACTACCTGCCCGTTCCAGCATCTTCGGCTTCATCGCCACCGCAAACGCTGGTATCAACACTTCGATTCAGAATTCGCAACATCTTTGCCAGTACCGTTGATAACACACTCGACCTATAACACCACGCAAGCTAGATGTTGCCGATGTTGCCACTGCCCAATTACCATCCGGTAATGCGCTACTGCAGAAAGACACATGTATTCAGATGGATGGACGGATACACCCCCTTCCAGATAAGTATAACAGCAGAACTATGGGCCAAAGGAAACGAGAAAAACGACAACTGAAAGGAAAGAACCCCAACGAAAAAAAAAAACAACGAGCCTGATCCAGATCCCAATACCAACACCAGTACCAACACCAAGTCCCAGTCAACGTCTGGCTACAATTACATTAACCTCATTCGACATATCCGTCTCTTGAAAGAACTTCTTACGCCTAGACAGAGATAGCACTGCTGACCCTCTCCAACATCTTCGGATTCATTACCGCTGCTCCTTCCTCACCAAAGGAAGTGGGAGTCGGCGACGGCGGCAACGTGACCGTTGTTGTCCCCGTTTCCTGCTTTGTAGTGGCTATCGCAGCCGCAGCTGTAGAAGAGACGCTGTCGAAGAGATTTTGGGTTTGCTGCCTCTTTCTCTTGACATTGGCATTGGTTTTCTTACTGGAGAGGCCGAGGTCTTTCTTATCAGGCTTGAGAAAGTTCTCTCTGAGGAAGGCGAGGAAGGTGTCGACGTCGTGGGCGGTGCTCATTGCGCCTAGACTTGCTCGGACGACGCTGGTGAGGGGGAGGTATTAGTATGGTGTGATGTGGGATGGAGAGAATAACCAGGGAAGGGAAAGAGGGAAATTGAAAACAAAAAAGTGGACTTACCCTGTGGGAAGCTCATTAATAACGCTCAGCCCATTCGAACCACAATGATGACCAGCGGACTTGGCCCTGTTCAACTGCCACGGCTCGTACTGAAGAGCCGTAAAGACACCTCCGGGGTTGCAGACGCCTATGCAGAAATCCATTGTCAGTTCATGTCGTCAGGTAAGGAAAGCCAGGCAGGCAAAGGCAGACTCACCACCAGACCTCACATAAATCCCCCTATCATTCGCCATCTTCTCCACCATCGCATAACTCTCGTACGTCCCATCCTCCCTAAACACGTTAAACGCTACCGTAGCGCCCTGCACCCTCGCGTCGCCGTACACCTCGTCCCCCTTCCCGTTTTCCCAAAGGTCTTCGTCCCCTGAATGATAGACCTTGCAAAGCGGTTGACCATTCTCATACCTCATCCCTTTCATCCCTTGGTACAGTCTCCTCACCAGCATCGACGTATGGGCAGAGATGTTTTCCATACATCCGAACAGCTTTTTATGAACATCGATCGCCTCGCCCAAGGCTAAGATGCTGTGAAAGGGGAGGGTCCCGTCTTCCAGACCCTCATGTAGACCGCCGGCGTGCTCGTTCCCGTCCTCCTCATGGGTGTTGGTCTCCAGCCCCTTGCTTACATGCCACGTGCTTCCGATGGTGCTGACCAAACTGACGGTGCCTCCGCCAAAGTACTTTCTCAGTGCTAAGATGTGGCCGGAGTCCTTACGGACGATCAAGCCGCCCACATCTGGAAAACCAAAAACCTTGTAGAACGACACGCAAGTGAAATCCGGTGCGGTCTCGGGATCTTCGAAGACGTGAGACATAGGACTGGTCATAGCCAGCGCGGCAGCATCGAGAAGGGTGTACGTGTTGCGTAGCCTCTTGGTCCTGTCGTGTCGGATTCTGCCCGGCCAGTTGAGTGGCAGTCTGCGTCCCGTGAGGTTGCTCTGCCCGGGGTAGGCAAAAAGAGCAAGACTACCAGCTGGTTGACCAAAGGTATTCCTCCCCTCAATCCACTCCTCGACTTCAGCGTCACTCTCAAAGCACTTGTGGCTATGCGGCCCCTTAGTCAACTCACGCACGCCGACAAGGCTGGTGTGTGCGTCGCGATGGTAGCCGTACCAGAAGGAGCCGGTGCGGGTCTGCTCAGCGAGGTCGCGGAAGCAGTCGGCGACAAGCTTGATGGCCGCGGTGGCGTTGGCGACGAAAACGAGGTCGAAGTGGCGTGGGTCGGCGCCGAGGAAACGGAGGGTTTTTTCGCGTACCGAGTCGACCATGTCACCGGAGAACTTGGCGGGTTCGTTGGCGGAGTGGGGGTTACCGTAGAGGTTGGCGCTCATCTTTTGAGCGAAGCGCTTGACGGTCGATTGGGCGTAGATGGTAGTGCCGCTGTGGTCGAGGTAGATACCTAGTCACCGTTAGGCTCGAGCTGAGAACAACGAGGAGAGATAGAGATGGAGGAGGAGAATGTAGGGAGCCAGAACTTACCATTGTTCATGTGAGGATACTCTTCTTTGCGTATTATCTCCACTGGCTTGTCGTAGGGTGATTCAGTCAAAGTGAGACGCTTGATGCCCGAGAATGGGGCTGTACGCCAAATGTTAGTTCAGGTTAGCTCGAGTTAACATGCATGATTCCTGGAATTGCAGAGGGTGTGTGAAGCGATGTGGGAAAAGGTAGCTAGGTCGAATGTGTTCTTACAGTTGATGGAGGTCAGAGCTGGATATTCGGACGATGTCTTCTCCTCTGATGATGGTCTAGTGCTATCACTCATTGTAGTAACAGCACGACGCTCTCGTCCTTTCTTGGAAAGACGGTTCAGAAGATTGAGACGGCTCATGGTGAATAAAATAATGGTAATGGCGAGATGTGATGATCAGGAATTTATGTCCATTTGGTGCCATGGAAGAGGGCATCTAGACCGTTTTAAATACTCTTGGAAGACGACTTGACCTCTAAAACTGAGACCTTCCTAGGTTATGAGAGGATCCTGTGCGGATGTGTCTTCCCCGTATCCGATGCCTCGGCTATCATACCCCGAAAGCCAGCATAACGTTTTCTCACAAACGTATGTTGAGAGCGCCATGAACATGACAAGCTGAACATCACGAGGGAGTACCTACCAGAAGGGAAAAGGATAGACTCAAGGGCTGGAATCACTCAACCTGTAACGTCAACCGCTACCAGATCCGGAAGCTAGGACAGCGTCACGAACGATGAACGGCGAACTGTTGCTCTCGGAGAGCAAATGCAACTCAACGGACTTCATATCCCAGTACACATGGAGTTTTCTCAGTGTTACCGGATGTCATACCAGAGACAATGTATTGGAACGGAGACCAATTGGAATCTGGACTGAGGGTGTTGTCGAGAAGAGTGGGTCAATGTTGCTCCCCGGTATTCAGGTGCACACATCCGGATGTACCCATGTGCTCATAGCGAAGATCAACAGGGACCTTGTTGGTTTGTTAGCGTTGAAGTCCGCATGTTCACAATGGGATCTATGACCAGTGTAGAGCCTCACCCGTTAACTGTTGCCCAGGCTGATCGTTTCCATTCTGGATCTTCAAAGTTCAGCACATATCATTGACCTTGGCTCACGAGCATTCCGGCCTCTTGCTGTACCGACTTTAGGGATGCCCACTCCACACCTAGTAGTTGGTGAACGGGATGATTGCACGAATGGTCGGCGTCTGACCTATTGATACTGCAAGAAGCTGAGCTGTTCTTGTTATACCACCCTCAGACTGTTTCCCAGAACTCGCTGTATGAGTTGATGCCAGTAAGAAGTAGAAGCGTGGAGTTACGCCGCTAGAGTGGCCCGGTTGCGATATCAATGCGACAGCTTCACGTGATGGCCTACTTCACGAACCATAGCCTGTCGGATGCGTCCTGTTACAAGATAATCTTGATACAGCTTACGCCAGGTGATTCTGTATGCGTAAATGTCTCAGTTTAGCCCCATGGCGTGGGATGGGTTACATGGTAGAGGTAGCATAGGATGGTCCTCAATATTAGCCCCGTTGATTGGCAGACTGAACATCGTTGGTCCAATGTTGGCATCCAAAAGGTCATGAGCCCTGATCCTTGGGAGTGCTATCGACTGCCAACATGGGCGATGGCCGCCATTCTCTGTCGTGAATGCGAATGGCCAATTGGAAGATGGGTTTGATCTCGTGAGGTGACGCTTGTTTGCAGAGTGAAGGTAGAATAGCTTGTAACGCTACCTGAATCGGAAGACGATCAACACGGCTGTCAGAATCTGTAGCCTGGACCAGCCAAGCCCTTCATTCTGCCCAAATGACAATATTGGCGAGCAGTGATAAAGGCCATGAGCTGATACACTGCTCTGACGTTGCCTCTTCTTGATTTGATTGTTGTTGGGTTTCATGAGGACCGTCAACACAGCCGAACAAGCAATACTCTGCACAGCCAGCTGGACCGGGCCGGAGTAGGTAGATCATGACGTTGAAGTAACTAGTTCGTTAGAGATCGAGGTATGCTGAGGTGAGTGAGACCGCGGAAGCGTCCGGACGTTGACCGACTACCGGTGTGCTGGATTGTCAGTGTAGCCCGTATTTCCAGCTGTTGCTCAGCACAAGATAGCTGAGTTTACTCCGAGTTAATCCCAAAGCACTGAATGACGGAGACAAACCAAGTCGAAACACACCGTTAGCGTCTCTGGATTGTAAGATAGACATGGCTTTGCGCACCGTTGAGTTGGCTGAAGCCGAGGGACTGGAGATCACCATGGAGTTAATCTCTGCCAATTGTGATAATGTGTTCATGAGGTAGCAATCCCATGGGCGATCATGTCCCAAGCGCAATGGTATGATGTCCGCAGGGTTGTATGGATCCATTCTTCACTTGGAAGGGTAAGGGCAAGTGAGACATAAAATGAGGCTATAGACAGTGGTATGGGGAGTGAGATGACACGGCTGGAGAATGGCAGGAGGTTGCCAAATTGAGGTAAAGTCGATTAGGTTTGATGATTGGTGAAGATTGCAACCCTCCCCGTCGGCTATGACATGGATTGTACCTTTCCCACAGCAGTGAAATTGTCAGCAAGGAAAGGCAGAGTGACTCGGCTCCAAACTGGAAAAGGGTCATGAATTTTGATAGTGTGGAGGCAACCTGAAGCTCTTCGAGGCTGAGAGTGAGACAAATTGTCGTCAGTTCCTTCCCATTGGGACCATCACCTCATGGCACACTCACAGTTGAAGTGAGGCAGAAGGAAGGAACCACCAGAAAGACTGCAGGATCGAAGACGCCACTAACAGCTGCAAGGTGAGATGATGGCGTTTTGGTGTGTTAGCGCGGGCTATCACCAGGCTACCGGTTCCTTATCAGCTGGCATCGTCAACCAAAGGAAAGCTTGCACTCTGTGCGGAAGTGGAAGCTGGCCCCTTCCTTGTGTTACCCAACCATGCTGCGTGCCCGGATGAGCGAATGAGACTTGAAGGAGTTCTTGCCTTCTCGAGGTTTGGTGTGCGTAAGTTAGCGAACAAAATTTTCAGAGTGGGAGTTGGGATCTGGCAGTTTCTCCCATGTTCTGTCACCATGTGCTGTCAGCAGACAAGATCTCTCGAGCTACTTTCAAGTTTCTGTCAGTCTTGTAAAGCTGGGTTGAAACATGGATCTGCGCCGGGAAACTCCGACTCGATGAAATACCTAGGTATCTTTCCTCCCAAGTCGCCAGCTTTCAAATGCCGAGACCCATGGACGCGAAAGGCAGACAAGCCAGCGCAAGCTTGGCTGGGTTTCGTTAACCGGTCGCAGCTCGGAGAATTCAGAACGCCAAAACGTCAAGACATAGCAGGTGAGTTCAGAAACATCGCCCTAGTGAAGCCACTCGAGCAGAGCCAAGTGAAATGAAGTTGCAGTTGCGGCTGAACAAGCAAAGAAAACGCCGAGTCTGACCGACCCATCCTATGTTCTTCTTCGAATCGTTAGCCGTCTGTTAATGAACTAACTTGGAATTGGCAGGTGCCTATACTTGACCCGAAGATTGGGTCATCATCGGTGACATTTGACAATCTTGGATTAGCCGAACTCCGAGGACGATTATCCTTTAGCGTTCATGTCGGTATCCCCCCCTGCCCATCGATAGACCTGTGGATACATCGCGTGTTGACATCGAGATGATGATGTTGCAGTTGCATCGTTCGCGCCCTGCCAGACTGCCAGATCGGATTTCCTTATCGGCGTTAGCGGTCGATCATAGGAGCCCCGCTAAGTGTTCCCCTGAAGGCCCAGCTACAGGGCTTACGGCGGCACGCTCTGACCCCCTAAGGCTAATGCCGTCCGGGGCCGCTGGGTTGGTGGAGGCCCGGCGGCCCGATTTACATAAGCGACGCAACTACACAAAGCTCCACAAAACACTTCACACCTCAATCTGCCACCCTCAAAGGTCGACCCAATAACATTCCGTGGTCCAGCTTCACTTCATCACCATCACGGAACGGTGCCTTACTGGATGATAATCGCGGGTGGCCTTGAAACTCGTACGATTATGACGGCTGAGAAGGCTTGGCAAGATGTGTGTGTTCCGCATCCAACCATCAACACGAAGGACAGCAGTGGCCGTCAAAAGAAGCTGTACCCAAACCGCTTGGGAAGCCGACACTACTACGGTCACCACAGCCTGCTCAGGTAACGTGTACAAGCAGAGACTCAATGACCTCCCCTTCCGCATTTCCTACGAGTCATCTCATATAGACATCAAAGGTACCTACTGACTGCCATTGTCCAGGGCTCTTTGGCCAGAGTGGAGAAACCCGACCCTTTACCAGCATTTGGCTCACCATTTCAACGAGAGGGGAACAGCTGGAGCGGAGGGATATCAGCTGGGAAGCCTGGGACGGCATCACTTGTCCCCCATCTCGATCTTGACTTGGCGATGGCGATGTCTCTTTCGAACCGAAAATGATCACTTTGAGCATCTGATCACGCAGAACTAGTCAGATCTCCAGGGCGTTTTCACGGCATTTGCATGGATCCCTTCCAGCGATGCCATCAAGAAACTCAACATCACCAATAAGGATCTCTGTCGGAGTGGTTCCCGCTTGCATCCTCTTGCATGCAAAGAAAATCAGGGACATGTGTTCAGGTACGTACTAGCTTGATAGCTACATGCGCCGCAACCCCATGGTAAACCCCCCAAATAACACCATACCAGACCGCTGACCAGTGACCAAAAAATAAAAATAAAAAACCCCCCTTTAAAAGGTGGAATCCAGAAATGAACCATTAGGCAATACCCATTTTCCCATCATTAATCCCCAACATTCCCGACAACGACCAATCCCCATGTTTAGAGCATCAACATCATGGCACCACCCAGCAAGACAGCCACCACACCGGTCATGGAGCTCGTGCTCAAGCTGGCTCCAGCCGCAACAGGTAGTGTTCCAGACGGCGAGGGCGCGCCTCCAGTGGTGTGCGCCGGGTTAGTTCCGATAGGGGCAACGCTCGAGACTCCGGTAGCGTTCGTCGGCACCGCGACCGGCCCGGTCTGAGTCACAGTCACGGTATGATCCTCGCAAGCCGGCTCCGAGGGATGCGGGGCCGACCCGCTGTTGGTGATCTTGAAGTTGGCGCAGGTGATCCTCGTCTTGTTAGGGAAGTGGAACACGATGCTGCGGTTGAGGAAGTAGGCGCCGGTGCCCTCAACGAGCGAGGCGTACTTGTCAATGTAATTGGTGCTGAAGGTGGTATTGCCAGCCGGAATGGCGCCGTACTTGCCGGCCAGATCGCCGACCTGGCACGCCTCGGGCTTGCTCTTGTCGCAGGCGGGGTCCTCGCCTCGCTCGGTAGGGTCAAGGTGAGCGCCGGTTGCGCTGCAGTTGCCGTTCTCGGGGACGGGATTGACGTGAATGTGGTAAGCTGTGAAAAGGTTAGTTACTCCTTTCCTATCAAGCAAAAGTGAGTCATGTCGGGAACATACTGAAGGGGCCACCCTCAGGCAGACCGCTCAGTTCAACGTTGAACTGCACTCCAACACCGCCCTCGCCAGACTTGGCTACCACCTTGCCCTTGATGTTACCGCCATTGGGGAAGCCGGCTTTTTGCCAGGCGTTCTCGGGAAGGACCGCTTCGGCAACGAGACCAACGGGGTTGTTGGTGACAGCTGCAGCTGTAGGGAGCTGTTACAACCGCATAGTTAGTATTCGGAAGCTTTCTATGTCGATGTATAGGTAGGAGGTCGATGTTGACAACATACAGGCTTCTGGGCAGCAACACCGGTAGCGGCCGCGCCGAGGAGTGAAAGAGCTACTGAGGTACGCATTTTGGATTGTGGTTATGCTGATAATCGACGATTAGGTTGATAATGCTGAAAAGTTGGTCTGGTGCGGTGTCTCGAGGTTAGTCTGTGCGACCCTTTTTCTCTCTTTGAATGCTGAGCGAGTGACTGATTGAGAGAAGGTAGAAAAAAAAGGCACAAGGAGGCGGAGGAAGACGACAACTTTAAATCAAAGCTGAACTCAAAGTCGGTCAGGATCCTCCGTCTATCCATGCAAGGGACAAACATTCGAGACCTTGTCCCCGGTTCCTTGGGTGGCGTTTGGGAGGACCAACTTCCACGTGTGCGACCCAACAGTGAAACTAACAACAGGGGCGAACAACATACCTCGTTTTTGTTTCTGTTTCCTCGACCCTCGAAAATACCCGAATGCGTCACCAACTCGATTGACGTCGCTGTCCTCCAATCAAACTTTCCGTTGGTTGGATATATGGGAATTTGATGAAGTGGGATGGGATGGGATGTGGATAAATTCCGGTTCTTCAGGCAAGTTTGAACTGACCCCCCGTTGCAACCGTTGTTTTGTTCCTGTTGGATCTCGTGAAGAAAAAAACCAGTTGGTTCGTTGTTTTCTTTCCCGCTCTCTGGTTCTTTTTGTCTTTCTGCTTTTTAGTACCGTCAGTTTCGATGCTTCCGAGCCGTACTAGGTAAGGCAAAGGAAGAACCAAAGGGAGTTTCTTGGTAGTACCTCTTATATATCAAAAATAAATCTCGAGTGTCCTTGTGTTCCAAGCGGAAGCGGGAACTCGTGGAGATCTCGCTCGCTTGGTTCTGCTGTTCTGCTGCGGTGCTTCCACACAAAGCCAGAAAGCCCACGGGGCCCAGGTCAAGGCCAAGAAGGTCAAGGCCAAGAAAGCCAAGGCAGGACAGGGGCGTAGTTCACCACTGCAACCTAGCCTAGCGAGCACTACTACTTTTTCTCATTCACACCGGATTTATCCCCACGCTGTCTTGGCCAATCCTGAGGTCTGCTTGCCACAAATCTCCAGATGTAATTGGTCAAATAGTGTGGAGATAAATCCGGTTTGAATGAGAAAAAGCGGTACTATGTAGCAAGCCTGCAGGCCAAGCAGGCGGGAAGGAAGAGGCGGGCAAGAGGCGTTAACGGCGTAGCAGCAGGTTGGTAGGTACCGTAACACTTGCACTACCACGGTAGTACCGCTGGACACACAGTGGGTTGTCACAGTTCAAGTGTTCAACGGGCTAAGGTAATTGACGGGCTGTGTTCGTTGGGAGTTGTTAGTGCTGTACGCTACTTGCTGGCTAGCTCGCTAGCTGCGTATGACGAGGCCCAACAAGGGCCAATTGCGATGGAAATGCCAAGCCACGAGTGTTTTGTGACCTGTTGATCTTGTTTCTTTGATGAGATGGGATTGCGCCTGAAGGGGGACTAGAAACAACGAAACAAAAAGTGGAGCGTTGTAGGAGCGGGATGCGATGCGGACGGAAGATTGCAGGGCCCCCGTTATACACTACTAGATTGATGCGATCCTTCTTGGCTGTGTAACAAAGGTGAGTTGTGCGTGGTCATGTTGGGTCGCGATACCTCTACTGTTGAATGGGAAGGAGTGCTGTGCTGGTGCTGTGCTGGTGCTGTGCCAGAAGCGGGTGGTGTTGGTGATAGGTTTTAGCCTCTTTGGGGCCGTTGGTGTACTTGCCCTGGCTTGCCCTGGTGCAAGTGGGTGGTTATTGGGTGTGGTAGTTAATTAAAGGAACCACCTAACGTTTCTCTTGCCCCTTGCAGAGAGGCACGTTCGATTTGAGCAAGCTGTTTTGGATTGATGGGGCAGCTGTGGAAGCTGGAAAGGGATGTGACGGGGGGATGAAGTTGAAAAAGTAAAAATGTCGAAGGAAATGAAATGAAACGGCTTTTCTGCGCTGTTGGTTGTTGGTTTTGGGAGACTAGTCAACTATCATCACATGGATGAGGTGTGATGAGCGATGAGTGATCATGTATGCTTTTTCTCTTCACTTGTTGATCATCATAATTCGTCCATCTTATCACTTGAGGAATCAATTCAAACAGCATCAATATCCATCCGGACTCCGGAGCGGTTGTGGTGGTCACTCCGAAGCATTTCATTGTCATTTTAACCGCCCGTCCAAGGCTCCAAGCATTTCCATGACCAACTCCGAATCCCACCGTTCGGAGATCAACACCCGCTAAAAAGGTGTGCTGGCGTGCTGTTGGTGCGCTGGCGATCTCTCTATAGGTACGCGAGTGAATGATTGGCGGTAGCGTCGTAGGAGCGTAGCAGCGTAGTTAGTAGAACTAAACTACTATTCTAGCTAGGCGAAGTCGCTTCGGTCAAAGCAACCAACGAGTAAAGTCCATGTGTTGCTACTCGTGGGTTATCAATACTACCGTGACCTACACCACGCTGTGGAGTACTTAGTGTAGTACACTAGGTAGTATAGGTATGTGGTATATAGGTGATCTGGCGAGCGGAAGGATCGGACGCAGTTTAAACTCAGCCTCCGTCTCATTTTCATCCCCATTTGTAACACCATCGTCCACAACTAGTTCATCACCCCTGCAATCACCAGTCGAAACGACACGTCAAATCATTTGACATCTTGGAACAGCTTTAAGGTGCATATGTGAGCCAAATCAAGGTAAAGTAAGGTAAGCAGATCCACAGCCTCGGTGTTGAGACTTGACACAGGGCCGCCCCCATCGCGGTATGTACTGCTTCCCAAAACCCAAGTCCGAAATTTAGGGATTTCACTTGGAAT
Source organism: Neurospora pannonica FGSC 7221 (assembly GCA_009805235.1). Classification (NCBI taxonomy): domain Eukaryota; kingdom Fungi; phylum Ascomycota; class Sordariomycetes; order Sordariales; family Sordariaceae; genus Neurospora; species Neurospora pannonica. Next base: position 31,104 of record RANY01000214.1, read on the forward strand.
CCGGTAGCGCGTGGGAGAGTCGCACAACATGACGTTAGATGAGTGGCTTCCCCCACTTGGCACCTGGGCATCCCCTGGGATGGGATGCAGAAGTTGAAACAACACGGATACGCACATTGAAGGAACAAAGAAGGAAAGCGAGGAACAGAAAAAGAACAAAGAAAGAGTGACATTTAGAGAGAAAGAGAGGAAAGCGGAAAGCGGAAAGAGGAAAGAGGGAGAGCATTGAGGGCGACCGGAGTGAGAATGGGAAAGTCTGAAGATGGCTACAGGTAGGTATCATGCAGAACTTGAAGATGTCGCGTGAGGCTGAACGAAAGGGACAGTAAATGAAATGAAATAAAATGAAATAGGATGCGCGCCTGGAACGGGGGAAGACAGTTCGGGTGGCTGCAGCGGAGGAAGTCCAACTTGGCCTTCCCACCCAGCGCTGTGTCTGAGGAACTAAAGCGACGTCTGGATGAGAGATGAAATGTCTTGTGTTACTTCACAGGGCGGGAAGAGGACATTGTGAGTTTTCGAAGCGCCGCGGCAAAAACTACATATGACGGGCGCCAGAAAGAGAGGTTGTGTAATCTGCCTTTGCGGCCTGGCGAGGCGAGTCCAGGGACAGGCCGCCATCGTGGGTTCCTGATGACAGATGGGGAGTCTGTCATCGTCGGATATTTTGGGCATCAAGGTAGACGGCCGATTGGAAGAGGTGAATTGAGGTGGGAGGCAGGGCTGAATCGCTAAGTGGTGGTTATTTTCGAGGTCGTAGTCAGTGAGTCGGGTCGGGCGGTTGGGTCGGGTGGTCGCCCGCACCTGTGTAAAATCGCCAAAGGTTGCCGCACCGCGGTCGGTTCTGCGCGGCTATTTCATCGTATTAAGTTGAAGCAAATCTCAACCCGCCTACGCGCTTCAGTCTGTATCTTTTGTTCTGAAGATAAGACGCATGATGGGGCTGTGAAGTTGGCCTGAGAAGGAGTCGGCTTTCGCGATCGGAATGCTTTCGCGGCATGAAGATGCGATCGTGAACTCCGTGTTGTCCGTCATGATGTGGTTGCCGGAGAGGAGTTAATATACACTACCACGGTACAAATGAGGATAAATTGGAATCCAACACCCGATGACGTCCGGAGCCCGAGATTCGACTTCTCGATGATGAAAATGATGTCAATCTACAACGTCGGGTGGTTTTGTCGGGAAGCTGACGGGATGCACTTGACAGGAAGTCAACCAGTGGATGGAAGGAATGGCGCTTATGTTCCTATCAAGCGGTACAGATAATTGATACACTATGCGCCAATCACTTGAGGTATTGGCGGGCGTTGAGTGATTTCTTGTACATTATATGCAACCAGACAAGGCGATGGACGCTTGTCGTCGCTAGCCCGTGCGGGGTACGAGATGGAGACCCCGAACCATCGTCAACCTCATCCTTCTTCAAAACACTCACCATTCAGCCTGTTCCCCACAAGGTGTCCGTTGTCCAAAACAGCGACAAGCACCAAGGAAAAATGTCCGAACAGTCAAATGATGAGCAGAACATTGGTTTCGACGCCCAGGAGGAGGCGGTTCAGTCACCGCAATCCCTCTTGCATCTATCACATGAATTTCTCTCAAAACGCCTTCACTACTGTTCCAAGTGCAGATGGATATTCGAGAATGCAGACCTTAATATCCAGGACTACCCGGGTAAAGAATATGAATTTCACAACTGGTCGGGCTTAACTGAAGCGGCTAGGGAGGGATGTCACCACTGTTACGTTCTGCTAAATACCTTGGACGAAGAACATATCGTACGCCTCACGAATCCAGGTAATTTGGGGTCGCAAGAAAGTACAAGCCCACTCCAGTTGCGAATACGGTCTTGGGACCGGAGCTTTGGGAGTGGGACGCCAGATGTAATGGTATCGTGGGAGGTGCATTCAATCAGTCACAAACTGTATGACATAAACTTGGAGCCACTCGAAGAAGGCATAGACTTGAGTAAGAACGTGGCATATCGCACAGACTCTCCCCTTTCTTGTGTAACTTAGTGGCTAACTCCCCTATTTTATTCTTCGTTCTGCCAACTAGGTGAAGCAGAAGGTCAGTTTGTTGAGGCCACTAGCACCAACAGTGAAGCCAGCTGGAAACAGATACTCAGATGGGTCGACCAGTGCTCCGTCAACCACCCTTCCTGCAGTGCTCAAATTCGTCATGATTCTCGAGATCGCAAGCCCACCCGGCTGTTATTTGTGGGTAATCTTGTCAACTCTTCGGTAAATCTTTGCGAGACCAAAACTCTGGATTTGTCGCGGACAGATTACATGACACTTAGTCATTGCTGGGGTGACGGTGTTCCGCTACGTCTCTTACACGAAAACTACACCAGATTCCTTACAGGGATCAAGCTTAGCGAAATACAGAAAACATTCAGAGATGCGATAGACGCAACCCGGCGACTGAGCGTCCAATACCTATGGATTGACTCTCTGTGTATCATCCAAGACTCTCGGGAAGATTGGCTCCACGAATCCGCAAAGATGCATCATATCTATCAAAACTCATACCTCAATCTCATGGCGGCTGCTTCATCCAACTCTCACGGCGGGCTCTATTCATCCAAGTATCCCTTTCTCAGTATCCCATTTCTTGTGCCCCTCGGAGATCCTCACAGACCAAAACTCGCCTCGTATCCTTACATGAACGCCAGGAGAGAGAATCTCAATAATCTCACTCTCTTCTCGAGAGGCTGGGTGATGCAAGAGAGAGTCTTGGCTCGGCGAAACCTGATCTTCGGAAAAGAGATACATTGGGAGTGTCACGACTCTACCGGGTCCGAGAACTTCCCTGTTGGAAGTGCACTTGAAAAGCGACTACATACAGTCGAGGGAGAAACAGATGCAAGCCGCCGAAACGTCTGGCAAAATATCGTGAAGGACTATTCCCGCTTGAACCTGACGTTTGCGAGCGACAGGCTCATTGCAATCGCGGGCATGGCGGCCGAGTTGGGACAGCTCTGGGACGGCGTCCAATATCACGCCGGTCTCTGGTCAATGCATCTCCGTTCGAGCCTTCTATGGCATAGCATGAAGCCCTCTATTCCGGCAAAGGACTTTATAGCGCCATCCTGGTCATGGGCATCTGTCAGCACGCCAGTCCAGTGGTTTGACGCCGAAGACTTTGATGGGTTAGCCGAAGTTTTACAGGTGGACGTTACTTTGGTGTCGCAGGGCCATCCGTTTGGCCCTGTGACCAAAGGGGCTATTCGTCTGAACGGGCCCATGTGCCAAGCAAGATTGTTCAAGACGAAGTACACAGAGATCTTGTGCTTCGATCAATACACCAAAGACACGGTCTTCAACGCCGGCAGTTTCGATCATGATGGGGTCAACAATGAACCTGAATTCCGCACAATGGTGGTGCTCGATCACTACCCTTGGAGCGAGAAAGAGATGGCTCCTAATACGAACGTGGGCGTCACAGTCTACGTGGCCCCTCTGCAGACCGACATTGACCTCAAACTAACATATTCCGGCATGCTGCGACTGGGCGGGCTGCTTTTGGTACCCACCTACTCGTCTCTAGGACAGTTCCGCAGAATCGGGCACTTCTTTATTCAGGACCAATGGGGTATGGAAGGCCGACGCGTCTATGAGGAGCGCATAGCGAAAACGAGAAAGGAAGGGAGAATACAGCAGAAGGATGAGAAACTCCCATGCTTTGCGGACCGAGAGGAGTGGTTGAAGAAAGACCCGTTTGGCAACGGTGTAACCACCAAAACGCTCCGCTCTCGCTATACTTCGGCCGTTGACATGGGTTATGCTGGGGAGATTAGCAAGTTTCTGGACTATATCGACCGATGCGCAGAAGAGCGCAGGAAACTGGGTATTACGGACCCTAACCTCGGAGAAGAAGATGTCGAAGCTAGGGGATGGTATAGATACGAGATTGTTTGAGAACTATTAGAAAGGGGGTCTTGAACAAGTGAGCGCTCACTCGGCTCAGCAGTCTCGCTATGGTTGCCCTGAACAGAAAACGAAGCTTATCATCCACAAAACATAACTCCGAAGCTGACACAAGTACTGGCTCACCCAACCTTTCTCCCCTTTTGCCTTCCATGGATTCCCGTTGGCCCAATCTATAAAAGGCACAAGGAACTCGGAGAATAGCAAAAAATAGGGGACAAAGGCCTGGTTTTGCGCACTAAGTTCCAACCTTTGTACTACACTTTTTTCTTCTTTTTTCTCCCTTCCTAGAGCTTGTTCTATTGGAACCTGAACGAAAAAAGTGAAAACTTGACACTCAAAGCTGGGTTCCTCAACCGGGTTGTCGCATACAGCCACCTTCCGACTCTAGCGATCACTGGAATAGTACACTAACTGAGACGCTGCAATATTCTTAGCAAAACCATTAAGATATCATCTCATTGCATTTGGTATTGGCGGACGATGCTCAGCGCACAGACTAGGTACTCTCGACCCACCCGACTGCACCACAATTCTACGATGCCATCTTCACTTTCCTCTCTCTTCCTCAAAACACGATCATCTCGCATTACCGCCCGACACTACCGATGTGAAACTAACAAGATATCAAGATAGATATATTCACAGCTATGAGGTTTTCCAACCCGATCAGTACGAAGAAAGACAATTGCTTTGATCTGTCAATCAACTAGGTACTAGAGCTTTCTACACTGCTTCCAGCTTCCGCTTATCATCATCCGTTATCATTATCATCATCATTACAGTCTACAATATTTGGCCTTCAAGGCTTCCCCGAGTCGCACTACCACCCACGTCAACGAATCCTCCAATCAGTCAAACATCATGTCATCCGGAAATACCCATGTTTTCCAGGACATACCCCTTGCTCATTCATAACCGATTCCATCCCCACACCGCATCAACTTCCGCAATCATCCGCCTCATCCCCATCATCCAGTCATTCAACGTAGAGTATGTAAACAAACCCGAATCCGCAAGCCAGCCCATTCCAGCCCAGCCCATACAGAGGCCCAGAGGCACCAGAGCTCAAGCCGTTAAGCCGCCGACAAAACAGCCACAACCGGAAACAAATAAACCACAACCGTCCACCTCGCCCAAAACCTCCATGTCCGCTCCTCCGCCCCCGCATTCCTCTGCGTGAGCACTCGGCTCGCCAAAAACAGCGAATAGAGCAAAAACGAGGCAGCGACCGGCATCTTCAGCCGCCAGAACCACGCGCAAACGAGCGTCCAGAGCGGCATCATCATGGCCAGCTGCGCCCGCGGCACCGCCGCTTCGCCGAGGAAGATGGCTAGTGTCTTTTTGCGCTTGTCGTTGTTACGCATCATTGTCGTCTTGTCGCCGTCATCCTTGTGGTCCTTGTGGTCCTGGCAGCCGATGGTGGTGGTGATCAGGACGCTGACGAGGTTGAGCCAGGTCCAGGTGTGGCCGTGCGGGCTACTGCTGCTACTGCTGATGGTAGTGGTGGTAGTGGTGGCGGAGAGGGCAATTTTGAGAGAGGCAGAGTTGATGTACCCGAACGAGATGCCGAGGATGATGTCGCGCACAAAGGGCTCGTTGCCGCCGCCGAGGTCGTTGTAGATGAAGGTCAGGAGGTGGATCATCAGCCCTTCGTGCCAGACGCCGAGGAAGTGGTTGACGGCGAGGGTGATGGGGAGCAGGATGAGGTAGGCGCGGCGGATCTGCTCGGGCGTTGTGATGGTCTTGCCGGAGGAGGGCAAGGGCCTCCGGGGCTTGTTGTTGTTGTTGACGCGCTCCTCGGCGATGGACCCCTCCCGGGGCCGCTGGTTGCCGAGATGGAAGATGAGTAGGGCGTAGAAGTTGAAGAAGTAGGTGAGTGGGAATCTGGCGATGATTTCGAAAAAGGTGGGGCCTCCGGAAGCCTCGCCGCGGAGGTGAGTATCAGCGATGGCGGCTGTGATGCCGAAGATGGCGTTGGGTAGCGTGGAAGTGAAAAGGTCATTTTTGGTGAAGGCCCAGATCACTTTGGCGACCGCTGATACGTTCCCGAAGAAATTGTCGGTGGGAAGAAGAGAGAGCTGATCCGAGACGGCGTCATCGTCCTTTTCCACGGTCACTGACTCGGACTTTTGGTGCCCCGGTCCAGCGCCAAAGACGGAAAGCAGGCTTCTGAGTGTGGGAGGCCATGATGCTCAGATCCCAAACAAGAAGGGGTGAAAGTTGAGTGAGTGATGAGGAGTGTACATCCTTGGACAGTCGAGCAAAGCCTGATTTATACCCGCAGTCTCGGCTAACATCTTGACCTTCATCGAGATCAACTCGTCCCCGAGTCGTCAGTGTTGAAGGACCAGTTTCCATTGGATGCTATTGGATGCCGGGATGCTACGATTTTGTGCGGATCATCCGGGCTGTTCGCCGGACGTCCCGAACGAGTGGAGCTCCCGAGAGCACGGGCGGTCTCGTGCCATCAACGTACCTTGATTTGACGACAATCACCCCTCTCCGCGTGACACACGAGTTGAGCGAGGCATAATCGGCATCTGAAATCTAGCAATTTCAAGCCTGGATCATACTACAAATGACATTGCTAACATCGACTGATCGGCATGTTGGAAATAGACCCAAAGCTAACGATATCCTTCTACCATGAACTTGCTGGTTGAGCATCCCGTAGGATTGAAGCCATTTCATTGCTTTTGGGGTCATGGCTAGGTGCCACGCAGGGGTAATGCCTTACGGATACAAGACATAATCTCTCGAGGCTGTTTACACATTCATTGCACGATATGGTACCTACTCGGAGCCAGGTTATACCTACCAACCCAGCATCTACACTCGGTTCAACTTGACTAGATGTACATTTCGGGATCTCAACCTACCACGCAATATGTAACCAACCTAACCTCCATTCCTGCATCCCTCGCCGCGCCATTCTAGAGGCACCCGCCTATTTCTGTCACCCCTGATCACACATGAATCTGTGCCTAAGTCTCCTCGACAACGACATGCTTTGTATCCTTTGGATCTTCTCAGAACTTCCTAACTCTCTACATCTGAGAAGCGGACAACACGAAGAGTGCGGTCAAGCTCGCAATCGCCGGCCAGAAACCTGGAAAGAGCCTATATCCGAGACTCTCGGTCGGGCAAACGGTGGTGTTGGTGCCCTGCCGACATGCAACGGCAAAGGCATCAGCAGCCAAAATTGCCGATATGTTCGAAGCTATTGCTTCGTTCATATTTGCCCTACAAGGATTGGTGGGCGGTGGTTCGTCCGTGAGACGTACGCAACGGGATAGGTCGCCGGTTCCAAACTGGAAGGGTATTCCATTTGGAGCTCCTCCGACGCGCGAAGAGTCACATTCAGTGTTGGGCATACGCCTGGTTCGGCCACGAAATCGGGTGCCTTGGCTCCTTCTTTGATGGTAAATAGGGTATTTGTATGGGTGTTGTACCCGCCTGACCAATCCCTCGTGCTGGTGCAGTTAACCGTGCCAAATTGCCAGTAAAGCGAGTACTGCCCTTCTGCCTTAGTACCGTTGAGCTTGCCAGTCCAGTAAATGAGGTAGTGAGGGTCGCCTGTGATGTTAGTCTGGGCCGCGTGCCATATGTTAGTCAGCCCGTGCCATCCTAGATCTCCGGCGGGCTCTGATGCTCCCCTGGGTCTCGTCACATCGGTGCTGTCCTCCTCAAGCCAGCCATCGTAATCGTGTGGTCCCATCTTTCCAAGATACCAAGACAACAAAGGCCGAAATGCAATTGCATCTTTGGGGTTCTGCAAGCAAAGATAATGGGAAAGACGGCGGCTGGGGCATATGTGTCGTTCCGCGGGAAAACAACGTCGAACTCGATCGTAGTTGGATAATGCACAATGGCGTCGTTTTCCTGACCCTCTTGAGCCAATGCCGTAGAGAAAAGAAGGAAGAGAAAGGTTGTAGCAAGGGAGCCAGAGCGGCTAGTGACCGAGACGATGCCGGCTGGTATCATGGTGGACTGAACCGTTGGACGTAGGGAGTGGCGGGAACCAGGTCTAACGGAGAATTCCAGAGGAGACTGAGGAGTGGAATTAGAGTAAGGACCGTAAAAGGGCACCAAGAAGATATATGCCATCGGTAGTGGCTGAACCGTACTGCCCAACGTGACAATGCGGCCCGGACCTCCAGCAAAGGCAGTCACACCCCGTCTCTCGGTTGCGGCGTAGATGTCCCCGAAATTGTTGACCCCGAATGGCGGGTTGAACCCTTTTGCTTTTACACTTGCCTAAAGGGGCAACCCGCGATGCTTCCTTCATTTCATGCTAGCGATGTTGTGTCATGCTAGCGGCTAGCGCTGTCACTCTGAGGTCCGCGACCCTGGCGATCATGCCATCAGGTCGCAAGTGTTGTACACTTTCATCTTGAAGAACGCCAGTGTCTGTGAAGAACGAAGCTGGAGGCGAGGTGAAGTTCCGGGTCTAGACATGATTCAAGAATATTGTATCCGCGATTTGAGGACTGTTCTAGCCACATGTCCCCCGGAAGTAAGGTAGGATCGGGCCATGTGACAGACGGGTAGGTTGCATTTGTTGGCGTTTGGTTCGAAGAAGGCCCTGTCTATGTCCCTGAATGTACATCTATACAAGAAAACTCGAGTAGGCATGTGCGCGTTGTTGATGCATCTCGACCTCAAGCCGCTGTCGCCATCATGCCCTGTACCACCAACCTTCCTGTACCTTCTTTGCATCCACGTCTTCGCATTAATCAGTATATTATCTTCTTTAATTGGTACCGTTCGTCAATTTGGTATTTATCACTTTCGCTTAGCATAAGCCCATCGGATCGTGTTCACTGAAGTAGTTGTGCATACCTCCATAAGTATATGCTGATTTGTAGAGTAAGCAATATAGGTATTGGAACCCAACTTTTATCTCAACAATCTTCCAATGGCTGGATGGCCGAGCGGTCTAAGGCGCTAGACTCAAGAACCAAGTTCTTCTTCACCATAAGGTGAGGTGCATTCTAGTCTCGAAAGAGGCGCGTGTTCGAATCACGCTTCAGTCAAAATTTTTGTTACCTTCTCGCCTTTATTTTTCCCTTTTTTTGTTCATACTCACAACGACGGCATGTCTCAAATGTTTTTCTTGACTGCCTAGTTGTAGCGGTATCGGTGCGATGGATGATGAGCTGGATGGCGCAGAGATATAACGGCCTTCAGCGGCCACTTTGCGTCCTCCCAGGCCCACGAGATAGCAGAACGTAGAAACCAAAAAGATCGTGATATGCCTAGTGGCTGGGGGGAAGCATTTGATAAAGATCATTTTCCGTGTAAGAGTGTAGATGGGGAAGAAGGCTAAGCCCCTTTTCCGTAGATGTCTAGACTTCCATTTCCGACCTACTACGGTACCTATGCACTTTCCGCCATACCACCTTCCTTCCGCCGCGGAGTTAGACGTCGAACTGTTCCATCCGCTAATACTTAAGTCGCATACGTCTCCGTGCTTTTCTTCAGTATCACGACTCCCACGGTACGGGCCACAAAGCCATGATCCTGAAATCCAGACTGTGATTCCTAGAAGCCGTCACCGCTAGTTTGCCCGTGCAGCTGCTCTTGTTGCCTTCCTTGAGATGTCCGACGAAGAGAACTTGATGGCAAGGAATATGCTTAGTTGGTAGCCTGTTTCGTTGAAGAGTAAAAGTCGTGCCAGGCCCAGCTAAATACTCTGCAAATGGAAATTCAAGGTAGGATGCACCTTCCACACGTAATAACCTGAAGTTGGAGTGACGGTACGGGTACCACCCGGACAGCGGAATCGGTGGGGTTCCCCTGTAATTCAGCACTCAAACTACTGTAGCCCTGAACCTTTAGTGCTTTTTTGCCGGGCCGCCAGCACGTGCCCCTGATACTGGGCAGGCCTGACCTTCTGTACGCTGCAGGTGTTCTCTAGGTGAGATAAAAGACCTTCGAGGCGAGAGGGGAGGTCAACCGCTACCCGGGCGGCAGAATGGAACGATATCGCCAAACAGACACTTGCCGGACACTCGTCAAGTTTACCGCATATCCCTTTTGCCTGAACCTTAAAATTTTGGATGTTAATAATGTTTTGTCCCATTCAAACATGGAGGGGATGCTTTGCTCACCATGATTATAACATGTCCACAAAATTTGGCTAGGTAGTGCTGTCGTGCAGCAAGCCACTCGGAAGCAGTTTTGTTTTGATTTGACGACAAACGGCCATAGTCCACGTCAACCACCGTCCGTTTGCAATGAAACCTACTTCGGGATTGGGCATGCCCAACGCAACCACGATGGACTTTGCTTTTCCTTTCTTTTCCGTTCGCTCAGATCGAAGTCTTATTCTTGGCTTCACCCGTTCTTTTATTCAGTGTCTCTCCAGTTCATTGCGAGAAGCCTGAATAGGAATGAGACTCTGTTATCCATTTACCACACGAAGCTTGAAGTGAAGAGAACATCCCAGGAAAACGAGTGTAAGGCCAATGCAACTGAGTCACAGACTTGTGGTCTTGTTAGCCAGTAAGTCACCATGCTGAAAGTCCCAGTGGCCGATTCCTCTTTCTCGCTAACACCCTCTTAACCAGATACCATGAACTCCTTCCGAGCCTTTCTTCTCCGTTCCGTCTCTCAACGATTGCCCGGCTTTCTGGCGGCGGGACGAGCCAAACCCTTATATTCAGTCTCACGCTTCATCCAGCTACATGGCGGCCGCTATACTACCTTCAGGTCGCAATTCTCTTGGCCCAGCACTGAAAGTGGCAAGAAGCCAAGGACGGGCAAGAAGCCAAGGACGGGCAAGAAACAAGAGTCGACAGAGGAAGAAAAAGAAGAGAAGAGAAAAAGGGACGAAAAGCGGAAGAAACGAGAGAAACTTGTCCGACGATTCAACAAGTTCATAGGCAAAAGAGAGCTTAAGGACTGGCAAAGGCTTTGTCGGACCATCGACCTGGAAGGGGAGTTTAAAGATGTTGAGAGCTGTCGAAAGGTATAATACATCCGTTGGTTCAATCCCACCTGACACACACCTACATTCAAGTGGTTACCACTGACTGACACTCATTTTGTACCATGCTATAGGCCATCGAGTCCGTATACGTCAACATCGAAGACGTCCTTGATTCCGACAAGATCATTCGAGCCGGGGGGAAGTCAAGGCCGCAGCGATTCCCGACCCCGCAGGCGCTCTCAGAGTATACCGTGGGGCAGGACAAGATCTATCCTAGGAACAAGGTCATCGAAGATCAGCCGGAGTACGCGATGCTGAGGCACATTTTCGATCCGCAGTTGGAGGAGAAGTTGCAGAGGGAGAAGGAGGGAAGGCTGCGGAAGAAGAAGGAGGCGAAGTTGAAAAAGAGGAAGGAGGCGAAGTTGAAGAGAGAGCAGGAGAAGTTGAAAGGGGAGAAGGAGGGAAAGCAGACGGAAACAGGTAGCACCTAGAGGAATCTACCCCTTACCCACCAGGAGAAAGGGGATACGGAGATCAGAACGTGGATAACATACACAAGGAGCAGCACGGGGATACATATTGTTGCCATAGGAAAAAACTTGCTGAGCCCCTTAGACAGATTGGTCAGTATTTTGTAGTCCAAACCGTTGAATTACCCCTATTCGATACCCTGCACTATTTTACCACAAACGCAACGCTCAGTCTACATCAAGCTCACATCTAACTCCTAATCTCCCACATCCTAATCTTGCCCACGTCATTGCCCACCGCCAACACATCCCCACCATTCTGATGGCTAAACGCCACAGCAGTGATCCTACCCAACGGCGTCTGCTCCGTAGGCCAGTTCCTGTACACAGTGCAGCTAGGCAAGTGCACCAGCCTCAACGCGTCTTTCTTGTGGAAGCTGCCAAACGCCAACAGCTGACCATCCGGCGCGAACGTCACCACGGAAATGGGCGTCGTGAGCTGCTCAAACGTCCTCTGCGGGGTGGGAATGTTCTTGATCTGCACCGTCTCCTCCGACGCACCACCCTCCTTCTTTGCCTGAGGCTCAACCAGATCATTCCGGTCGTAGATATTCAAGATACCGCTATTCGAGCCCACAGCCACCCAGCGATCGCCGCCGATCTGGGCCGGTCCGGTGCCCTTTTGTCCGCCCAGCGCAATCACCGTGCCGCCGATGGACCCTTCGTCGCGCC
>RANY01000215.1:0-43205 GCA_009805235.1 Neurospora pannonica FGSC 7221
TACGACAACCTAGCTAGCGCGACTGCTGCACCGGTCTACTTGAACGGCCACAAGGCGTACGGTGTCTTTGTCGCGCCCGGCACCGGATATCGCAACAACGCTGCCAAGGGTACCGCCACGGGCAACGCGGCCGAGGGCCTGTACGCGGTCTTGGACGGGACGCACTACAACGGCGGTTGCTGCTTCGACTACGGTAACGCCGAGACCAATAGTGCCGACACGGGTGCTGGCCACATGGAGGCCATTTACTTTGGAAACTGCAATGTCTGGGGAACGGGACAGGGAAGTGGACCGTGGATCATGGGTGATTTGGAGAATGGCTTGTTCTCTGGCCAGAACGCCAAGTACAACGGTGGCGACCCGGCCATCAAATACCGCTTCGTCACGGCGGTCGTCAAAGGAGACTCGTCCAATCTATGGGCGATCCGCGGCGGCAATGCGGCTTCCGGCTCGCTATCAACGTACTATAGCGGCCCGCGTCCGTCCGGCTACTACCCGATGAAGAAGGAGGGCGCTATTATACTCGGCATCGGCGGCGACAACAGTCACGGGGCCCAGGGCACCTTTTACGAGGGGGTTATGACCACCGGCTATCCATCCGACGCGGTCGAAAACTCGGTTCAGGCCAATGTCGTGGCCGCCGGATACGCCACCTCATCGTCGACTCCTGTTAGCAGCCCCGGCGGCGGAACCACCACGCAACCCCAATCACACTATGGCCAGTGCGGTGGCACCGGATGGACCGGCCCTACAAGCTGTGCTTCGCCATACACTTGCCAGACGCAGAATGCGTATTATTCTCAGTGTCTGTAGGTGTCTGGCAGTGCTGCTTGGAGACCGTCAACGGTCAACAGTGATCAGAATGCACCGTGGTGCCATCCGGCATGTCTGGTCGGAGAACTATGGCTTGGTCAAGGGTTTCTATAACAGTTGCTGGGGCTTGGGCGAAACTTCTCCGAGAATGACTACCTAGGTAGCTTGCGAGCGGGTAAATGCAGAATGTGCTCCCTCTGTCTCACATGTTTCGGTCTGTGATCACCCTCTGTTAGCTGTAACCCTAACCCTGAGCCTTTCTCCGGCACCAATTGAACAGCATCGTGTAAAGAAGGTTGAAATTAACCGGCGACTATGACGTGCACATAGGCTTTACCCGGCGGGGCTTTAGCCACGCTTGTCAGCCGTTAGACTTCGGCAAACTGACAACGGCCCGAGCTTGGCAACTGCGGTGGGGCTACTTATTTGGTAGAGCTAGCCCGGGTTTTCGGCGCATCACAGATGTCGTCGTCACCGTTCAAGTAAGCCACCAGGAGGAGTTGGGGCTCTACCCCGCGCATCTTAGATTTTCTTGCTGGGTCATGGAATCTGTGTTACATCGGAAAGAATACCGGGACGGGGGAGAGCCAGGACCGACCATGGCACCGGCACATGTTGCGGGGGCTGGGCTTTACCGCTGGACCGTCCTTGGGTATAAAGCATAACTCTACGAGTCGACCTAGCTGTGGCGGCCTCGAATCACAAGTCTGACACACTTCGTCAGCATGAGGGCGACTCTGGCACTCTCCAGCTTGGCCGCCGTGGCCCTGGCGCAGGAACTCAAGGTGGACAGCTTCCCCGACTGCAAACATGGACCTCTTTCCAACGCCAGCATCTGCAACATGAGTCTGGGTGAGTCGATTCCTCGAGAGCCTTCCCGTCCATTCCCACGTTGTGTGCCAGCTGACGCCATCAAAACCACAAAGACCCTGCCACTCGTGCACAGGCACTCGTCTCGCTCATGACAGTGGCAGACAAGTTCAACAACACAGGGAACAACAGTCCGGGCGTGCCACGTCTGGGCTTGCCTCCCATCACATGGTGGCAGGAAATTCTGCATGGTCTGGCCACCAACGGCGGCGCTGTCCAGTTTGCCGACTCGGGGAACTTCAGCTTCTCCTCGTCCTTCCCGCACATCGTCAACCTGGGCTACACCTTTGACGACGAGCTTGTCACAGCCGTGGGCAACGCACTCAGCCAAGAGGGGCGGGCCTTTGCAAACAATGGCCGATGCGGCCTGACCTTCTTCTCGCCCAACATCAACCCAAGCCGGGACCCGCGGTGGGGCCGGAACCTGGAGGTGCCGACCGAGGATGCCTTTTACGCTGGCTCCTATGCGAAAGCCATGGTCAGCGGCCTACAGGGCGGAGTCACACCCAAGTACAAGCGTGTCGTAGCCACCTGCAAGCATGTGTTTGGCTACGACATGGAGAACGATGACGGCAACTGGCGCTACCAGTTCGATGCCAACATCACCACGCAGGACATGGCTGAGTACTACACGCCGGCATTCCGCAGCTGCGCCGAAGCCAACGTCGGAGCCTTCATGTGCTCCTACAACGCAGTGAACGGGGTGCCCAGTTGCGCCAACAGCTACATCCTTGACGACGTTATTCGGGGCCACTTCAACTGGACCAACGAGGACCAGATGATCTTCAGCGACTGCGATGCTGTCCAGAACGTGTATAGCCCTCACCTGTACTCCCCCAGCCGGCCTGCTGCTGCTGCTGCGGCCTTGAAGGCAGGTGTCGACAACAACTGCGGCACCTATTATCAGCTTCACTTGCCCGAGGCATATGCCCAAGGCCTCGTCTCCGAGAAGGATGTCGACCGCGCTCTTGTACGCGCCTACTCGACACTCGTGCGGCTAGGCTACTTTGACGACCCAGACGCCCAGCCTCTCCGTCAGATTGGCTGGTCAGACGTCAACACACCCGCGACCCAACTGCTGGCATACCAGGCTGCAGTCAAGAGCATTGCGATGCTCAAGAACGACGGCACTGCGCCCGTCGACATGACAGGCAAGAAGGTGGCGCTCATTGGCTCCTGGGCGAATGCAACGACGTTGCTACAGGGCAACTACTTTGGTCCCGCACCGTTCCTCATTTCCCCACTGCAGGCTGCCGAGAAGGTCGCTGGGGCTGTCCACTACTCCGATGGTCCGAACCAAGGCAATCCGACCACAGCAGGTTTGCCGGGCGCTTTGCAAGCCGCCAGCATGTCCGACATCATCATCTACGTGGACGGGTTGGACCCCTCAGTCGAGACCGAGGAGACAGATCGCAACACATTGAGCTGGACCGGATACCAGTTGGATCTCATCGGGCAGCTGGCAGAGATGGGCAAGCCGATGATCGTTGTGCGTATGGGGGCAGGCCAGCTCGATGACTCTCCGCTCTTGAACAATCCCAACATCAGCGCCCTCTTCACCGGAGGCTACCCAGGTCAGGCTGGCGGCCAAGCCATCATCGACGTCATTACCGGAGTGGCCTCTCCCGCAGCCCGGTTGCCCGAGACTCAGTATCCCTCGTCCTATCYCAACAAAGTCCGCATGTCCGACATGACCCTGCGTCCCAGCTCCACGAATCCCGGCCGTACATACCGGTGGTACCAGGGCAAGCCGACCTTGCCGTTTGGATATGGCCTCCACTACACCACCTTTAATGTGTCTGTAGCTGCCGGAGGAAAAAATGACGCTTCTTCGGCCAAGCTCGCTCGTGGAGGTGCATCGTTTGCCATTCAAGACCTGGTCAAAGGTTGCGACCAGGTCCAGCACATGACCCTCGTCTCGAATATGCTCCTCAGCTGCCCATTCACCTCATTGGCATTGGATATTGCGAATACGGGCAAGGTCACGAGCGACTATGTTGCCCTCCAGTTCGTTGCAGGCGACTATGGACCGGAACCGCGGCCCAAGAAGACTCTAGTTGCGTACGGCCGCGCTCACAACGTCACTGGCGGCTCAAGCGCTCGTCTCAGCCTTCCTGCCGTGACACTTGGCAGTCTGGGACGTGTGGACAAGACTGGCAACACGATGCTGTACCCGGGGAAGTACTCGTTCATGGTGGACATTGAGCCAAGACTCACCATCAACTTCACCCTCACCGGTGATGCCGTGATGCTCGACCGCTGGCCTACGCCTCCGCCGACAGGCAAGCCTTCCAGAGTGGAATTCATCCCCAATGACTACTTCCTCGGTGAGTTTGGCAGCATACGGGCTGATACAAGCTAACCGAAAGGCAAATATGGCCTGTGTTTTTCCCTACATGGAGGCACGGCGTACGGAGGGAGATTATGTTATTCAATCCCTCGGATGTGTAGTAATAGCATCCAAGGCTCGATGTGAATAATAAAACAAGGACTTGCATATTGCGGCTGTCATGGAGAAGGAGCTCAACGGCGGTGACTGTCTAACCTGGAATTGCATGCCCTTGCAAGTGAGAGATACCTTCTCTAACCCATATGTGGGACGACGTCCCGTATGTTACGCCCATAGTGGAAGGCCGTGGCGTTCACATCGTGGCTAACACGAAGCTGGCGGCGCCTGGCGATTGGCCTCTGCCAGACTGCCAATATCTGGACGAGTGTCGTCGGTGGCAGACCTCCTTCCCATGTCTTTACCGACTCGAAGTTCCAGTGGTGGAAAACCTTTACTCTCGGTGTAACACGAGTAACATCTCGCGTCAGCTCATGCTGTCGAGGCTGTGATACACGACAGTATTGCCCTTTATTGCCGTTATTGTATTTTTGTGGTACGCTATCGGCGCACAACGGCACAACGGCATCCTTTATCTGTACCTGACTGCCGTTCTTGGCAGGTCGCTTACCCCGGACGATCTTCAGTTCCACTTGGTGGACCCGGGCTTATGACCTGCCGAATGCGGAAGTTCAGGACGCAGCCCAACCGGTTACGACTTCTTGTCAATGATTCTAATGGGTATATGAGGGCCGGCCCGTCATTAGTATCTTGGCTGCTTGCTTGGCATGATTAGCTTCTTCTTTCCCTTCTACTACAAGCTGTTGCGGCGAGAAGATGGCTCACGACCGAGTATACGAGACGGCGGCAGAGCGGCAGGCCCATGACGACGAGCTCTTCCACACCGATAGCGAGAAGACGTCGTCGGGCAAGGTCGCGGAGCATGGTACTGACGAGAAGCACCCCGACCGTCTCGATCCCGAGTCTCTGGAGGGAGAGACCGGACCCCTGGAGACGGCCGAGGATATCGTCACCCACGTCATTGCCGTCGACGACGACCCGACCTTGAGCCCGTGGACCTTCCGCATGTTCTTTGTCGGTGAGTGGCCGTCCCCTTGGGGTTGACGCGAGCAAGCTGCTAATGGAATAATAGGTGTTGGCCTCTCGGTCTTCGGCGGTGTCTTGCAGGAGATCATGTACTTCAAGCCGCAGGTCGTCTACGTGTCCGTCATGTTCTTGACCGTCCTCGCCCAGGCTCTCGGTTCGGCTCTGTCCCAGTTCATCCCGAGAAAAGGTGCCATCGGCCGCTTCCTCAACCCGTTCCCCTGGAACCGCAAGGAGCACACTGCCGCCGTCCTCATGGCCTCGGCGGCCTCGGTGTCGGCCCTTTCGACGGAAGCGCTCTCGGTGCAGGAGCTGTGGTACGGCGGGTACCCCAGCACCGCCGCGGGCGTCTTCATCACCCTGTCCTCTCAGCTCATCGGTTACGGTGTCGCTGGCATGATGCGCTCCGTCCTGCTGTACCCGACCAAGATGTTGTACCCTGCCAACCTGCCCATCACCACCGTCATGGAGACCCTGCACAAGCCCAAGGCCGAGACGGCGAAGCGCTTCAAGGTCTTCTGGATCATCTTCGTCGCCATCTTCTGCTGGGAGTGGTTCCCCGAGTACATCTTCCCCATCCTGCCCGCCGTGTCCATCTTCTGCCTGGCCGACCAGAACAACGGCGTCTTCACCAACCTCTTCGGCGGTTCGCAGGGTAACGAGGGCATGGGCTTTCTCAACATCTGTTTCGATTGGAACTACATCGCCGGCTTCGGCTCGCCGCTCTGGATGCCCATGCAGACCCTCACCAACAGCTTCATCGGCTACCTCGGCGGCATCATCCTGTCCATGGGTCTCTACTACAGCAACATCTGGAGAGGCATGGATTTCCCCTTCATGTCCCAGCTTCTGTACGACGGCAGCTCCAACTCGACCAATTACGTGCCGTATAACGAGACGCTCATCATGAACCCGGACTTCACCATCAACAGTGACGCCGTCGACGCCGTCGGCGTCCCGTACCTGACCGCCACGTACGTCAACTATCTCATCACCACCAACGCCAGTCTCACCGCCACCCTGATCCACATGCTCCTCTGGAATTACGCCGACGTTAGCAAGGGCTGGAGCTGGATCACTCTCGTCAAGGTCAAGTCGCTGCTCAAGCCGTCCACGTACTGCTTCTGGAGGTCCACCGGGGCCCGGACTGAGGCGGAGAAGGAGGCGATTCTCCAGGAGCCGACCATCGACCCCCATTACCGCCTAATGGTCAACTACCACGAGGTGCCCAGCAGCTGGTACTTTGTGGTCTTTGTCCTCAGCGTCATCGTCGGTCTCGTCTGCCTCTACGTCATGAAGTCGACCTTGCCCTGGTGGGGATTCATCATCGGCACCCTCCTCCTTATCGTCTTCATGATCTTCTTCGGTGCCCAGTCCGCCATCACGGGCTGGACCGTCAACCTGTAGCCTGTCATGCAGATGCTTGCGGGCTACATGTTTCCGGGCAAGCCGTTGGGTAAGCTTCGATGCCGCCGCGCCTGCGAGATTGATTTCGGCCTCGCCAGTGCTAACCTCTTTCTACCCTACACTAGCCAACATGTACTTCACCACGTACACATACAATGGTCTCACGCAGGGTACCCTGCTGCTTCGTGATCTGAAGCTCGCCCAGCAGAACAAGCTGTCCCCCAGGGCCACCTTCACCACCCAGATGGTCGGATGCGTCATCGGTGCGCTGCTCAACTATGTGATGATGATCAGCATTGTCAAGAACCAGGCCCCCCTGCTCAAGTCCGCCGAGGGTAGCAACGTTTGGTCCGGCGCCCAGGTGCAGCAGTTCAACACCCTCGCCATCGCGTGGGCCATCGCCCCCAAGATGTTTTCGATCGGCGCCCGCTACCAGTGGGTCACGGCGGCGTACCTCGTCGGCTTCCTCGCCCCGCTGCCCTTCTACATCATGCACAGGTTCTTCCCGCAACAGCGGATCTGGTCGTATCTCAACACGGCCATCATCCTCTGGTACCTCGGCGAATTGTTTGTCGGCCTCAACGCCTCCATCACGAGCTATTACATCCTCGGCGCCTTCGGTCAGTTCTACCTCCGCCGCTACAGACCGCAGTGGTTCGTCAAGTGGAACTACCTGGTCTCGGCCGCCCTTGATGGCGGCACCCAGGTCATGATCTTCATTGCCACCTTCGCCGTCTTCGGCGGGTCCGGCAAAGCGGTGCCCTTTCCGGAGTGGGCTGGGAACCACCCGAACAACTTGGACTACTGCAAGTATAACTCTAACTAGTTGGCATCATGGGAATAGCGTCTCCCGTGTAGGTTCCACTCTTGTATACCTATATATCATAATCATGTGGCCCGGCACTGCACTCCGGGTAGGAAGCAGCCGAGTTAGTTAGTCGCGGTTACTATAAGATAATAGTCGCACAGTAACAAGCATCTGTCTCTGTGAAATGCTCGTGATCCTGCTATCTGGCTTGTTGCCGTCAATATAGATAGGCCCATGTATTATAAAAGTCTTGGCCCAATCCTTTTAGGGTCTTAACTTTAGCAACCAGAGTCAAGATCCATCCACCTTCGCATGCCCCAAGGGTGCTGGATGACACGTCTTCCCATCTGTAACGACTCAGATTCCGCTCGTTTCTCACGTTCGCTTGCTTCATATGATGATATCCGTAATTCATTACATCTCCCGCCTTCACCTTGACCTCCACCCGGGTATCACCTCCTCTTCCTGCCGTCTCCATCACTTTCACTCTTTCACACCCCGTTCGCCCTATATCCTCCTCCCACCATTCGTCTCCGGCCCCCCGTGCCCACAAGTCACATTTCTCCCATCGTGATTCTGATCCTCCCACCCACTACTCAACTCAACCGGCTCAATCCTCACCGGCATCTCTGCCACCTTCTCACTCGACAGCACCTCGTACCGCACGTTTTGTCCATGCTCGTGTGCAAAACCACCCCTCTCAAACCCACCATCCAACTCCCTCGGTCCCCAACCGCCTTCCGCGTCTTTCAGCGTTCTCTGCTCCGTTTCTCCCATCGATACCAAGGGTACGCCATATCCTTGCCCGTGGCCTGGCCCATATGGTTGTCCGTCTGGACTATAGCTTAGAGGTGGTAGGTTGCTTAGGTTGGTGGGGGTGTCGTCTTCCGAAGATCGGCCGCTGCCGTCGCCGTTGCCGTTTAGGGGTTCTGAGACATGCCCCTGAGCTTGTTTTCGTCGGTCTCGGATTCGGTAGATCCGGACGAGGTAGGCGGCGAAGATGAAGGCGCAGATGATGGCTAGACCGCCGATGACGCCGCCTACTATGGCGCCAATGTTGGAGGAGTTGCCTCCATCGTTGCTCGAGTCTGCAGATGCAGACGAGGGACTGGAAGATTGGGAGGTTGAACTGCTCGTCTCAGACGGGGTGGGGGGTGTTGATGCTGATGATAGACTGGCTGACGAGGAACCTGAGGAGGAGGAGGAGGACGTGGTGGTCACAGCAGGATTGCTAGCGGCATCGGCCTGCGAAGCGGTGTAATGAATTGTCGTGGTGGTCCAGACGCAAGCGATGTACTGGAAGGGACCGAGACCGTTGTCGAGCGTGAGGTAGGCTGTTGCGCAGATGGAGTTGTTGATGGTGCTGCCGGAGGCGTCTTCTCTTAAACTGTTGAGCCGGTTAGCATTCCAGTTCCGCTTCACCGCTCACCCTACTACTTTTCCATTTCTCCTTCGGTCCTATTTCTCATATATGCTCCCAGGTTCAAAGTAAAGGGGAAGACCTACCATGTCGTAATGCCCAGATCCTTCCTATCCAAATTGCCACACCCATCCTTACATTTGTCCTCATCGAAACAACTTCCCGGCATCCAACAAGTGCCCACATCTTGCTGGTCTGACGAGCAGAAACCCCACAGTCCGCGCTTGAAGTCGACCTGGATCTGGAAATTGGTAGCGGGCAGTCGTGTATCCGTGTTTTCCTGGTTGTGGGCTTGTGAGTAGCGAGATGCGATTGACTTTGTTACCGACGCTGGTGGGGTGATGAGGGAGTCTGGTTCTGAGAGCGTCGGTGATGCCCTTTTTTGGTTGAGTAATGTCGTCGGGGTTGGCGCAGGCGCTCGCGATGAAGACATGTTTTTGTGATGGGGGAATTGAAGTCCTGCTTTTCGAGGTAGAGAGAGCGACTGGAGCCGAAGCGAAAAGATGAACTCCCCCGCGACAATCCGACCGTTCGGTGCTTCAATCCAATATCGACAACAGATGTGATGATGAAAGAGAGAGAAGTGAGAGAAGCCGGGTGCAAACTCTCGAGGCCTCGTTCCCGTGCCGCTTCGGAAATTACAGCCACAGGCCACCTCCAGGGGAGCGCGCCCTGCAACGTCAGCTTTGGCGGTTGACCAGCGCAACTGCCAATAAGAAGCACTTGCCTAGGACGAATCAAGCCTAGGAGGGTTACATCAGCCAGGGCTGAGAGGTTTTGGTGAGGTCTCGGCTTCGTGGCGTCCCTGTCGGAAGTGTGATGGTTGGGGTTGAGGGAAGATAGGAAAAGCAAAGGTCGGAGGCTGAGGGCGGCAGTGCCATATTTGCTGATGATGCTATTCACGTCCAGTCGTCAGTGCTGACTTGAGACAGGCAGTCAGAAGTCAGAATAAGAGGCCGAGGACAAAATGACCTCCATCATGATGAGCAAGCAGACAAAGATTGTCAGAATAATACTGTCACTGAGCCGAGTGATGAGTGTTGCCATCTAAAAGCCAAAGAATTGTCAGCGATTGATGAAGAAAAACAAGTCCAATTTTGACGTCTCGGCAGCCCAAAACCAAGGAAAAACCAAGCCGGAATACGGTATCCCGAAGCTTCGGGCGTCTCGTGCCAATGCGTCCCGAAACGCGGGGAAGCCGCCCAGGAACCGTTGTCGAGAACCGTGACCCCCACCAAGGAAGACATCGAGCCGAGCAACTGGGAAGATGATGACCCGTAGCATCGTGGGGGAAAGATGCAGGACAAAGAATAGGATGACGATCTACCGATTGGAAGACGCAAAGCTCTCTCTACAGAGTTCCTCAAATCCGGATTGGCTTCACGATGTTTGGTGATCTTCCCCTCATGCACCCGAGGCACGCTTCCCCCGCATTTTGACCACGCTGCCCATGCTGCCCAGACGCGGGGTGCAGAAGCCACCGGTTTGGGTTGCTGAACCCCACGATGGAGATGATAAGTATCGTTTATGGCGGCAGCCGGGTTCGCTTCGAACCTACTGCGAGTACAAAACTCAACTGTCTCCCAAGAACCCAGCGACCTGAGCGATTCCACCATCCGTCGCCAGGCACACCACCAACCCCGATATCAACACCAACAACCCACCATAGCAACCCTCCAACTCACCACCATGACCACTGAACGCAAATCAATCCTCATCACCGGCGCCGGCGGCCTCGTCGGCCCCCTCCTCGCCACCCGCCTCCTCCGCGACCCCAACTACTCCTCCCACACCATCTACCTAACCGACCTCGCCCCACCCATCGTCCCCTCCGGCCCCGGCATCATCAACCCCTCCGAGCGCGTGATCCCTCTCCAAGGGGACATCACCTCCCCTTCTTTCGTCTCTACGCTGATTTCCGAGGCACAAAAAGACGGAGCCAAGTTGGCAGCGGTGTTTATTTTTCACGGGATTATGTCGGCGGGGAGTGAGGCGAACTTTGAGCTATCTCTCAAAGTCAATGTCGACTCTGTGAGGTTGTTGTTGGATGAGATTAGACAGACAGCGCCGGGGACGCGGGTGATTTACTCAAGCAGCCAAGCAGTCTACGGGCAGCCGCTACCGGACGTGGTGACGGATGATGTTATGCCGACGCCTCAATCAACCTACGGCGCGCACAAGCTGATGATGGAGACTTATATCAACGACCTGCATCGCAAGGGGTATATCAATGCCTTCATAGTTCGCTTCCCCACCATCTCTGTGCGGCCAGGCAAGCCGACGGCTGCTGCTTCTTCCTTTTTGTCAGGGATCATAAGGGAGCCGTTAGCTGGAAAAGAGTGCGTGGTGCCTATTGAGGACCGCAGCTTTAAGTCGTACTTGTCGAGCCCGTCGACGATTGCGGAGAATTTGGTCAGGGTGTTGGAGATGGATAGTGACAAACTGCCGGAGCATAGGAGGAGTGTTAATTTCCCGGGGATTAGTGTGAGTGTGCAGGAGTTGTTGGATGCGCTGGAGAAGTATGGAGGGAAGGAGAAGTTGGGGTTGGTTAAGGAGGTGAGGGATGAAGGACTGGAAAAGGTGTTGAGGAGCTGGCCGACGGATTTTGATACGAGTCGGGCGGTGGGGGAGTTGGGGTTGGTGGTTGATGAGGGGGTGGAGGGGTTGGTTGGGGAGTATGTGGAGAGTTTGAAGCGGGGTGAGTGAAAGGGAGATCAAGACGGGTTTTGGGTGTTGTGTTTGGATAATGGGTTATCTCTTGGAGCCTTATGTGGGAGTTGTTTGAGACTTGAGTCCTGAGAATCTTTGGATATCTTGCGCGCAGAAATGGGAGGTCAAATATCTGCCGTGTTCGTAACTTCTCATGCCATATGCGACTTTCTAAGCGACAAGCCGAACCGGTGTGACAGATATATCGATCTTCATGTGCACAACGTGGCTAGTGGCAGATAAAGTCGTACACCCGTTTGAGCCTCAATGCTGTGTTTGCTTCTGATCCTTGTTGTCTCAGTCTTTGACCACGACATTCCAAGCACACAAGTACCGATTGCAAGAGCCGGACCTTCCCGTCCATGCAGGCTATATCGGTCATACCCCATGGGGAGTTGCTGCCGAGATCCGAGCCACGTAGTTGGTAACCTGGTCCGTGGAAGTTTGCGAGTGCCGTCTATAGGAGAGGTTCTTTAAGACCAACCAGGACTCGCTGTGACGAATGCGACAAATAGCCGCCATATGAGCTCATTTCAAGGTCGCGTTAAGCTGTTGTGTTGCGCAACCCTTTATCTCACTGGCGGTTCGTTCTGCCTCTCAGGCATTGGACTCAACGGAGTCACTCCGATTGGAAGTGACTTGGATATGACGTCGAGAAAGCAGACAACAATGAATATAAAGCAAAAATGGCTCCCTGATAACCTCATCTGAACGTGGTTTGATGCGATCATCAAGTTCTTTCCTTTGCCTGCACTTTGTTAGTAGCTCCAAGAACAACGGCAATTGCCCTCCCTGATAGTCATCAGCCGAAGGACCGGCCCGAGCCGCAGGACGGAGTCATCAGCCCTGAACCCTCCAGCGACCATGAAACTCACCATGATCTGAACGGCAAGACCCACGTGGCTTCAGACTCACCGGGAAGTTCGCCGTCAAAGCCGCCCAACCCCATCACCCCGTCTTTCCTCACTACCATCCGCACTCTCTTCACCGCCTTGCCCTCTCTCCCCCTAAGCAGTCCCCTCTGGCACCTCATCGAACACCTCTACCGCCTTCCCAACCCCCCTCCTCCACGGATCCGGGACCCAACCCGCCCCATGCGCATCATCTGCGTCGGCTTCCCCCGCACCGGCACCGAGTCCCTCGCCCAAGCCCTCTCCCACCTCGGGTATTCACACGTCTACCACGGCTGGGATATCGTTTACGACCCTTCCGATCTCTGTTACTCCCCTGGCTGGGTAAGGTTGGCGAGGAGGAAGTTCTACCCTCACTGCCAGCCGGTGATAACGAGAGCGGACTTCGAGGAGCTCCTAGGCCATTGCCAGGCCGTGACCGATGCGCCAGCTTCTGTGTTCRCTGCAGGGCTGATAGCTGCCTATCCCGAGGCCAAAGTGGTGTTGAATATGCGAAGGGATGAAGAGAAGTGGCAGGAGTCATTGGTGAAGACCATCATCAAGGCGAATGAGAGTTGGGGGTTTTGGATTGCCAGTTGGTTGGATCGGGAGTGTTTTTGGGCGTGGCATGTGTATGAAAGGTTTCTTTGGCCGTCATTGTTTAGGTGTGGTGGTGGTTATGGGGAGTTGGGGAGAGTGGTGAGAGGGGGTGGAGGGAGGTGGGTCTGGAGAGGTGAGTTTTGTCTTTTTTTCCTTTTTGTTCTATTGGATGGGGATGGTGCTCCACTTGGTCTCCTTTTTGCACGTTTTCCATCTTGAGTGTTTGGCCATTGTTCAAGATCCAAGCCAAGGCGTTGAACACCTGCTGACCGTGTCGACCATAATGATATTGCAACATGATCCGAGGATTGGTACCTCAATCTCGATTGCTGGAATGGTACATTGAAGACGACTGGGAACCGCTCTGCAATTTCCTGGGTAAGGAGATACCGGACATCTCCTTTCCTCATGCCAATGCGGCTGTTGGTGGTCGGAAGGAGAGAGAAGAACAATGCAACAAGCGGTGGGTGGAAAGAGCCTTTGTTAACTTGTTCCTCATCCTTGTGGGCATGATATCGTTGGTCTTCTTTGCCTGGTGGTGGCTCTGATACGATATTGGGTTCATTGGAAGGACGAGGGTTAGGGCTTGTCGATGACGTGCGACAGACCATGGAAGCGAAGATGGGCAGCTGACCGGGTCGCGGATGTCGCTTGTTGTGGTTAATATATCCATTTGTTTCCAAGAAGCGCGCGCGTCGAAACAGGTGACATTTTCCAGGACCGAAGGACTTGAAACGAAACAGAAATTGACGAAATTGCGGGAAGAAAACAAGCAAGGTTGGCGTTTGGTGTTTCACTAGCCACACGCAAGTGGGGCTGAAGGGGGGCTTCTTCAGGGCTTCTTTTAGCGGGTTTGCGGGGGAGGACCGCCCGAACTCGGGAAGGGCAGCCGCCGCCTCCACCGACTCGGCCTCCACTCTTTAACCTCATTCAGCACTTGGACATCTCCTTCCGCGACAATGCAACCCCATCGACCTCGCTCCCTGGATCGCGTCGTATCATGTTCCGAACGGCCCGCCATTGCGATGCCTTGACTTGAAACGACCTGGACGACGTGGCCAGCATCAAGGGAGCGCATCAAGCTTTGCGCCTTCAATCTCGGCACCGTCAGCCATGGCCTGCTCTCCCAGCCTGCATCGGCTCGTCCAACCCAGGAACCGGGAATGGCAACCCGCAAGAATAGATTGAGCCTCCATCGATGCCAAAAAAAAGGGGTCAGGGGATACAATGGAAGCCAAGGTGTATAAGATCGATCGGTTTCCCGCCATGTCTCCCCGGCTTGTTCCCAGTGTCTTGTCTTCCACCACCACCACCACCGAGCCATCCTCACCACCATAACATGAAGTTCACGGTTCTCGCTGGCCTTGTGGCCCAAGCTCTGTCCGTCTCCGCCGGCACCATTCTCTGGGATGGCCGCTTCAACGACTTAACCTCCTCCACCGACCTCAACAAGTGGTCTTGGGGCAACCAGGTCGGCCCCTACCAGTACTACATCCACGGTTCCTCCGAGGTCACCGCCTACGTCAACCTCTCCCCCAGCTACAAGAACCCGGCCGACACGGGCTCCAACCAGGGTGCCAAGATTACCCTCGACAAGACGGCCTACTGGAACGGCCAGAACATGCGCCGTACCGAGCTGATCCCCCAGACCACGGCCGCCATCAACAAGGGCAAGGTCTTCTACCACTTCTCCCTTATGCGCAAGGACACCAACGCCCCCGCCCTCACCCGTGAGCACCAGATCGCCTTCTTCGAGAGCCACTTTACCGAGCTCAAGTCCGGCTGGCAGTCGGGCGCCTCTGGCACCTCCGACCCCTTGCTGAGGTGGTGCATCGGTGGCCAGACCAAGTGGAGCGTCAACTGGGACGCCGGTGTGTGGCACAACGTTGCCTACGAGATCGACTTCACTGCCAACACTGTCGGCTTCTGGCACTCTACCGGCAGCGATCCCCTTGTCCAGGTTATCGCTCCCCAGTCTGYCAGCACCAGCAGCAACGGTGCTGACTGGCACGTTGGTGTTCTCGAGCTTCCTCGTGATGGTTATGCGGATACCACTGAGGATTTCTACTGGTCTGGTGTCTACATTGAGAGCGGCAGCATCACCACTTCCGTCGCTGGTGCTGGTATGTCATCCCCTTCCGGCTTCCGTACCCAATCATGAATACTAACAAGTCTCTTTCAGGCTCCTCCTCCCCGAACCCCGGCACCCCCAGCAGCAGCAGCAGCGTCGCCCCCGTCAAGTCTTCCACCTCCTCTACTTCCTCATCTACCACCTTTGCTACTTCGACCACTCGTGCTGCCGTGAGCAGCAGCGTCGCCCCCATCAAGTCTTCCACCTCCTCTACTTCCTCTTCTACCACCTTCGCTTCTTCGACCACCCGTGCTGCCGTGACTACCACCAGCGCCGCTCCTGCTGTCACCACCTCGAAGACTAGATCCTGCACTCGTAAAACTGCCGTCACCACCACCAGCGCCGCTCCTGCTGCCACCACCTCGGCTAGCTCCTGCACCGCGGCTCAGTGGGCCCAGTGCGGCGGTAACAACTTCTCTGGCTGCAAGACTTGCGCTTCCCCGTACAAGTGCAACTTTGTCAATGACTGGTACTCCCAGTGCTACTAAGCCGTGGCAGTTGCAGCAGGAGAGGAGCAGTGGTGGTTAGTAGATGGCAGACTAGGTGGAAATGGGTGCATGTACATATTGTTCGCTTCTTGTTGATACTTATACTTGATGCATATACACTTCTTTGCTCAACACATTTGATGTCGCTTCTTGTTTTCGCATGCACTTTGAAGTCGGTTGGAAACTTTCGTATCGTCCTTCTCAAGGTCTGTAGGGCTGGACAGGTTTGATCCTGAATTTATGATTGTGTTCACAAGCTGACGAAGAAAGGACAAACCAGGGCAGAGTAACGTCGGGGTCGATTTCCACATCTAAGCAGGCACAGTCACAAGAGTCCTCACAAAAACAGAGGTCGGTGACGAGTGGCTTCATTGACTTCCCGTACTCACAACTGGAAGTTACACCCGCGCATCGCTCATGTGGATGCTTCCAGGTTGTACTTCTGAAGCCGCAATTTCCTTCGCAGCATAGCCGATGTGGAAAGTCCACTCCCCTCGTCTGTCACAACCTCGTTGGTGTGTAAGGAAGGAGCACGATGCCGACGCGAGAACCCCGAGACCATCTGGCGGCCATTTAAACTCCCTGGATTCCCGTCCCCTCCCTTCATTCTGGACTGACCACATTGCTTCTTCTTGCACAACATCTCGTTTGCTCTGCAACCACATTGCTACCACATTGCTTTGGCACTCATCACAAATCATTGCTTCTGTATCCACTTGCGCTTTCTTGGTAATAACAATTCACCCTTGGGGCATCATCGCGTCAACGACATCAACGTTCTTCGAGAAGTGAGCTTGGCCTTTCTTGCACACACTCCGCCACCATCACGGCAGCTAACAGTGTCTTCCCCAGCTTTCTAGTCTCACTCGGCAACCGTCACGATGCGTTACACAAGTCTCGTTCTCACTTCCCTCCTCGCCGCTTCCCATGTCTGCCACGGCAAACCTCTCCCCACGCCCGATGATCCTCCTTACTCCAAGAGTTATCCCACCGAGGCCGAGTCCATCTCGACAACCTCTGTCGAGACCACAACCCTCACCGAGGAAACCACTTATCCAAGCCTATACTCTACCGACACTGAGGATTTCCCTTCCGAGTCTGCAGAGGCCACCACTGCAACTAAGGCTATCGAGTCTGTAACTGTTTCTGCCACTGCTTCTGAAGCCACATCTGCAGACATCCCTGCCACCACCGAGGAGCACAAGCCCATCGAGACTCCTGCCACCACCACATCCGAGGAGCAGGCAGCTCCATCCGGCCATGAGGCCCCCCCCGCCGACTCATCCCCCAAGCCCCAGGATCAGGACCGTCCCTGCGGCAGATTCGATCCCTGGACCATCCACTACCTCTCGCGTCACTGCGATGACGCTGACATGGTCTGCGACTGGTCCTTCATCATCGACACCAATTGCCCCTCGCTTGCTCCCACTCCCTGCTTATTCTCCATTAAGTCCCTCGGCCCCGGTGTGCCTGCCTCGCGCTCTCCAAAGCATGAGAAGAGCGAGGATGAGTTGTGCGGGCCGTATGAGGTGCATTCGAGCTGGAGTGGCCAGTTTGGACCGGGCCAAGGGTTCACGACGTTGACTGTCATTGATGGTGGGAATAAGTTGGTTGCATATCCGGCTTATAGGGATGATCTGTTTGGGAAAGAGAAGGCGACGGTTCCGGATGTGGAGGTTGCGGTCTATGCTTTGGGTTGAAGGATGTCATGAGTAGAAGGGGGTGTTCAACTGGGAAGAGGTATCGATATTGTACTGTTGATTGTTGGGGTTTGTTGAGTATTGGATTATGGGATTGACAGAGACATTTTTATGGAGTACATCGTAGTCAGGCGAGAGATAAGTTAATGGAACCATGTCGTTCCTCGAGTGCTTTTGCCTTTCCTTCTTGCTCGATGAACGATTTTGCTAACATAGCATACATACGTCAAATAGATCTGACCCTGAATGGTGATTGAGTGCCCACACATCATCACTTCTTCGGCATGTACACATCTTCGACATTGTGCCACGGCCCATCCCCGAAGCGTTCGACCTGGAAACGCTCCATCGGTGTCACTCCCTTGGCGTGGGAGGTCTTCGTCTTGTCACTCCTGTCGACCTCGTGGTAGTTGCGTCCTGCCGTTGTTGAACTGCCTGGATAATTCCACTCTCTTGTTAGCCGACAAGCAGTCTTTTCTTCTTTCGTGTCGTTCCATGGTGCTGCTTGACGAACCTGTGGCAGGAGCCTTGTCGGCCAATGAAGACCTTTTGGGGATCTGGCTCAAGATAGTATCGAGGTCGTGATCCATGTTTACAGACGACAGGCTCAGAGAGAGGAAAACAACGACTTGTTCAAGGGTATAGTTGCTCGATTCCTGGATGAGGATGGTTCTGAAGTTGCATTGCTCCTTTATCCATGGGCGTGAGACCGGCTTTTATATCTGTTGTTCGTCTTCTTGCCCACACACCGACAGCATCTTTCCACGATCAGTCCTCCCACCACGGGGGCCTTGACAACACGAGTTTCCAGCCCATAGCATATCAAGGAATGTTTCCTCGGCCAGAGGACCTGACGCTCTGGTGAGTTGGTACTTGATGGCCTTGGATCGGTACGGGAGCGTACACGATTACTTGGGATTTTGGAAGTTGTCGAGCCACATCCCCGGTTACCCTTAGGTAACTTCTTCGTTGAAAGATGTATTCGTTGCCAATTAAAAAGTCTCAGTCCCCGACTGCTACCCGATCCCAAATACTCTCGCAGGTCGCTAGATCATTGGTCGGCGACATGTGCACTTGTTTAAGCCATGGTTGCACAATGGGCATTCTGGGACTGAACATCATTGGGTAAGCGATCATTCCAGCGTGAGACCCTTCTTGTTACGGCAGCAGATTGTGGCTAAGTTCTCGGCTCACGAGACTGTCACCAATCGCACAGCATTCCGAGGATCGTGCACCCAACCAGGGCTCTTCGTTTTCCAAACACGGTAGTGGACGGAGGAGGAAGTCTTTCAAAGGGCCATTCGGCAGACCGTTAAAAGGCGAAACCAATTACTAAGTGGATGGAGGGATGCAATGAGGCAACAACGTCGCACTCGGCTGGAACCGCACCGTAGTACAGTATCAACCCCTGAAAGTGCAAACAATTCGGGCACTATGGGGGACAGCTCGCAGGATTTGCAGTTAATGGGGCTTTTGCACTTACTGGCACCTTACTTATATAGAAAAGTGGGAATCCGGGCCGCGGAAAAGTTTGTACTTAACGGGTCAGTTTGTATGTATTTGCACTTTGGGGGGGTTGCAGTTTCAGGGGTTGATACTGTACCGCTTTTTTTCACTCGATATGGTCTTACTCAACCAATCCTGCTTACTGGATCGTTCCCAAGAAAGCCTGCAACCCGCATCAACTCACCCGCAGATTGGTCGAGTTGTTAGGTCAGATATTCCCGGCGCTATACCTAGGATGAGTGAAATTACATCGAGTGAAAAAAAAAGCAGTAGATGAGGCATGCTTGGACTGGTTGTAGATCAAATCTCAATCTATTTGCGGCTCTCAGGTTGTTCATGTTATCCAGCTGGGCTAGACCACGATTTTCGTGGATCTCGAGAATATTGTGAGGCATCTCAGGAGCGCTTGAAAGACAATGCGATTGAGGAGAATCAAACCACCGGCAGCGAGGAACATCTCCACGCTGACGGGTGAGCGAGCCGAGACGGAAGATCAATTGAGATGTCATTCGGGAGACACATTGGTTAGTGGTGACTGGTCAGGGAGGAGGCACCTCCGATCTACCCCTGCCCAGGACGTCCCAGGTACTGAGGCCATCGGTGCTGGTCCTTGTGGCCCCAACCCGGCCTGTCAGTCGCCGGTTTTTCGGTATCAACTTACAATGCCAATTCAGCGTCCAATGAGGCCAGCGTCAGCGTGAAAAAAGCCACATCGCAGAGCGCCATGGCGTCTTGTTCCTCTCATCCTGATTGGCATGCATGCCTGCAGTGTAACACGTTTTGACTTGCGAAGCCGAGATGATGAGTTGCCGTTTGATGATGAACATCTGGTGACAAGGTGATCGGAAAGTCAAGGTGGTGAACCAGGGGTTCGTCCTGGATGGTCCCGGACAAGCATTGCGGTTACCGGTACCACCCAACAAGTTGATGAGGTGTGATGATGAGAGCCTCATCCCTCCGAGGCTGTGTATGAACGTCGAATGGTAGGCTAGGCGGTAAGTGGCTTCTTCTGGCTCGGTCTGGGGCACCGGCAAGGCAAGAACGCCCCTTCGGTTTCCCTGATTGCTGATGGACACGATGGGTGAACCCCCAGTCGCCCACCGGGATATAACCCGGAGGCCGGAAACCAGGGCCCGGACCAAAAGGACATCTGGGGAAAGCGTTGGTGACGGGCAGATACTAGGTGCCCAATCCCGTGAAAAGAGATCATGCTTTGAACTGGGAGTCAAGCGTTCTCTCCAACTTCGGAAGGCGGATGCTCAGTAATGACCGGCTACGTGCAGTGGTGGCTACTCCTTCTTGGAAGAAGGTCCAGGGACAGATCGATGCGTTCAAATGTCGCTTTTATTCGGTCCTTCAGGTCTCCATAGAGTGCTGGAACCGTAAGGAAGCCACGACCGACTTGCCTGTCGCTGTCAAACGTTGAGTGTCCGTGGAGCATCGAAGAGCAAAGTGGGATGAGGAAGGAGCCACTCAACGACATTGACTCCTGGTGAAAGCTGGAAAGGGCTGCTTGACCAATGTCCCTTCCCTTTGTTGCCTGCCTACCAGCCGAAGGTTCAGGCAAGTCCACTTTGTCCAAGTTCCCGCCGTCCCTTTGCCTGAAATCGATTTCTTCGGTTGGTTCGTTGTCAGCGCGTTCCAACCAAACATCCCCCAATTTATGCCCACTCACTTCTGCCTTTCTTTCCAGCGCGCTACAAGCGCTTGCAACTACCTCTCCACCGACCCACTCTCTATCGCCATAATAAATCGCGAGAACACGGTTATCACTGCACGCGGCGTCACGACCCATCCGCACATTGTCTTCGATCATCGATTGTACTCAATCACTACCTCGATTATCCATCAGCTAGTAGCGATACGTTGGCACAATGGCAAACCCACACGACAACACGGAGAATCGGTCCACGGGCGCCC
Organism: Neurospora pannonica FGSC 7221; assembly: GCA_009805235.1. NCBI lineage: Eukaryota > Fungi > Ascomycota > Sordariomycetes > Sordariales > Sordariaceae > Neurospora > Neurospora pannonica. The sequence goes on from RANY01000215.1 coordinate 20,693, forward strand.
CTGGACAGGAAGCCGGCCAAGAAGAACCTTAGTTGCAGTCTTCTTCTTCTGGATCCATTGCGCAACCAGATCCTCACCAGGGTCTCTCCGAGCCGATCTTGTCAGAGCAGCAATTGTCTGATATCGCAAAGCAGGCGCTGGAGATAAAATTGCCGCAAGCATCAAAGGGTTTTGGTCCAAATCCTCCAATATCCTCCCCAGGTCCAGCGGCGCAACCCTTTTCGGATGGTGATACTCCCGACCAGACTACCTCCGGGTCGACAGTGCCACTCCACCAACCTGTGCTAGAAGTTCGTCAGTTAGGACGTCCCAGTGCCCTTCCAAACTCTTCCCAGGGTCGATTGGAGCAAATCCTCTCGGGTGGAAACCCTCCGGAAACCGTCACATCAGCGTCGCCACATACTGTCGATGAGATTGTGGTAGAAGAGCTTCGTGGCACTTCTCAATATCCATCGGCGCCATCATCCAATGATCCAGCCTCATCTCCTTCAAACCGCAATCCGACGGCAGCCATCTTCCCATCCGCACAGCCAGAAGGTGTAGAGAACACTGCAACAGAGTCAAAGGCAAAGCAAGAGCCCTCAGTTTCCGTCGTTGAAGTATCGCCACCTAAAGCCAGTCAACCAGAGGCGTCGATATCGTCCAGGAAGCCGCTGCCACTCCATCCTCCAGAGTCTTTCATCGTGGCTGGGGGAGAATGTCGTTATTGTCTCCGAAAAAATCGAGGAGGCATATTCTACAGCGAGGCTGTCTTGGAGTAAGTGGAAGTTGCCCAGAGATAGAGCCTTAGAACTATAACAGAGGCGGGCAAGAAAAGCGACAAAAACAACTGGGCGTTGAAACGCAAAACCTTGAGCTAATACTCGTCATGCTACAGAGCTCACATAAGAGAAAAACATCGCTTTATTTGCCTTAAAGGCTGCGAAGACCTTGATTTTGTTACAGCAGGACATCGCCAGCAACATTATAACGGCTTAATCCATAGCCCCAGGACCAACGATCAAGATAAAGGGCCGACGTCGCAACTGTTCAAGTGTGGTCGGTGCGGCTATACTACAGACCGTCGCGACAACCACCTAAAGCATTTCGTCCAAAAAGTACACCCGTGCCCGGAAATGGTCCAACCAGCCATGTACGAGTGCAAATTCCACGGCCCGACGAGTCTTAATAGGGAAGAACATCTCTCCCATCTCGAGAACGATAAAGCGTCAACGGGACTGTTCAAGTGTGGTCGATGCGGCCATACTACGAACCACCGCGGTAACCACCTACAGCATCTCCGCAGCAAACGCCCGTGCCCGGAAATAGAGGAGCCAACGATGTACGAGTGCAAATCCCACGGCCCGACGAGTCTTGATAGGGAAGAACATATTACCCATTTAGAGGACTCTTCTTCACACTTGCATGTATATGATGATGAATAGAGTTGCGTTCGGTACTTGTGTACCCACGGTGATGCTGTATCGTAGTTGCATCGAGTGAGGGTGAGGTCAAGGTTGTGGTATAACACAACGGAGACGGGAGGATAGGCTGGTACAGTTGTGAGTTGAGCTGGTCTGTGTCCGGGTGTCCGGTAATCCGGTAGTCTCTACGTGTCCGGGCGAGTCCCGGGCCGGGAGCTTGGAACAGCCTGGAATTGGAGCCGATCATGTGGGTCACAGCACGGCATGGCCCGGGCTCACTATGGTTCTGCTTCAGCTTTTGACGCTTATTTATTCTCTTCTCGGAAGTTGGCATGGCGCTTCTCCATTCGATTGACAAAGTCAAAAGCGGTTCCGTTACGGTTCTCCTCTTGGTGACTTTGACGCCCAGTTGTTTCTCTCGCACTTCTTTCTCATCACCTTAGCTAATCAGGGATTTATTCCTCGGTACCCTTTCTTATTGGATTCTAGCGATCATTATCACTTACATTCTCTTGTAGTATATTCAGGGCTAGATATATTGCCCTGGTAATAGTGTTGTTGGTTATTGTTGCTCTAGTGGTATTCTTCTCTTTTGTCTATTTCGTAATATTCTTAATGCCATGCATTGTTCTTACGACCTGGTTGTCGGTGTTTCGTAGCTTTGTTCTGGTCATGAGACATGAATATGTAGTAGATGGACACATGTGATAATAACACCTGGAAGGCTCCTCTTTTCGAACCTCGCGACACTCTCCTTTTTTCCTTGAATATCTTCTGTCTTCATCGTACTCATTTTCTATCCAAGAAAGGTCCCCCAACAAGCCCTCGATCGCCTTCATCAACCATGTTTGAGGTGGCTTCAACCATCACCACAATCATCACCACAGTCAGGTCGATGCAGGTCCAGAGTTAGACACCCTATCGGTAGCATGCCATGGCCCATCGTCAAAAGTCTCGGCTTCGAAGCGCTCCATTGGTGTCTTATCCTTCGACGTTGTTTTGCTGCTTCGACCGTTCGTGCTTCGTCTGTCGACGGCGTGGTATGTTTGGCCAGTGTTTGCATCTGTGGAGTCCCCTGCAGGGTTGGTGAATGGCCTTATTGTAAGTGATAGCGCATTAACAGCTCAGTACAGTTGTGCTGTGGTTATAGGGGCATTGATTGTTAGTAGCCAGATCGGACGAACCTGTGGAGCTTGTAGTGGAGCCGGAGCCGTTGTTGGCTGTGGTTGTGGATGAGCCTCGGCGGATTTGGTGAAGGATGGTGTCGATATCGCGCTCCACGGTTGAAGTCGGTAGTTGGACAAGAGTGAAGAAGTAATGCTTTTGGAGGATGATGCTTGCGCCTTGAATAACCAAGGGTGGCTTTGGGCGATAATGAAGAAGAACGAGGTGATGGTGAGGATGGGGAAGATGAACCAACTGAGCTTGACCAACACCGACGAGCTCCATTTATATATGAAGCTCTTGGACAAAATCGCTCTCAAATTGAAAGTTTTGAAGCCCAGGATAATCGCTCTCATGGTGATATGAGTTGGTTGTGCTGTCGCGAGTGGTTGATTTCTTTTCGGGAGCCCAAAGGGGCGGACTGGACCTGTTGTGGGTAACCTAAGATAAGGTACTTGTGTGGTCGAAAATGTCATCGACCTCATTGATCCCGAGTTGAGTTGAATCACCCCTGGAAAGAGGAGGGAAAACAGCTGAGACGGCATCTTCAACTTTCGCCTCACCGACAGAGGTTTGAGAGCGACTTCAAGTCAGCAGTGCAGACCTTGGATTTGGAAAAGGAACATAGACTGCTGCTTGTTCTATGGCGATGTTGCTGGGTCAAGGAATCTAGCGTAGCGTAGGCGAGGGTGGTGTTTTGTAGTGTTTGTTGTTTTTGTGGAGGTACCTCTAGGTCGCAAGGCAAGTGAAAGGCGCGACCTGGCTCAGCGAAATCGATTTGAGGTCGAAAAGGCAGCTCACAATCCGTCCTATGCGAAATTACAGTCCAATACAGGGTCGGCCAATAGACTCGAGACTTGCAAAGATGTCCGAGTCTGAACTACAGGCATGTAATCACATTTCGGAACAACTGAGATACGTCTCCTACGCGGCGTATGGGTTGGGCGTGCATGGCGCTGCATGGATGGGACCCAGGGCCCCAAGGAGGATGACCACGACCTGGAGACCCCATGGAGAAGGAGGCCACCCCTGAACAGAGATGGAGCTTTTTGGATAGGTAAGGCTGGCTCCGCTCTCCCGAGCCTCCTACCGTGTCTGGAAAACGAAGAGCCTGGATGGGTGCATGCTGATCCCGCATTAATACCACCATCCCGCACCCTTGAGGGCCAGAGCTTATATAAAGATGGCGACCATCGACATGACAGAAAAGTAACCCTCGTTTTCTCCGTTTTCAAAGTTATAACTGCGCTTCCAAGCTTCTGAGTCTTCTCAAGAGCGTTAAGGAGGCCAGCGGTCCTCCTTTTCCTTCCATATTTCCTTTCTTGGCCTTCAGTTGCTGTTACCGCTGTACACCTCAGTACTACAGAGGTCTCCAGATGCCGGGTCGGACAGATCGCAAACCTTGGGGTCTTCTTCTCGGTGCTACAGCTTTCGCGACGTTTTTTAATACAACCTTCAGAACCGCCAAAACGATCACCAGGGAGTCTCAGTCTGTCAACTTGGGCCGTGGCGCCTACGATACCACCGGGGTCCCTAAGCCCCCCAAGACCGAGCCACCTCCCCGCGCCGCAAACTCGCATGTGCCTGCCGTGTGCGGCCAATAGCGAGCCTTCCCCTTACGACTTGACTTGATGGACTGCCAACGTATCAACTGTGGCGGACTGGGCAAAATCGATGGCATTCAAGTTCAACCACTGTTTCGCATTTTCGCCAGTACCAAAATTCATCGAAAACCCCTCCGAGAACGGGAACATTTTCCGACACAAGCACAACCCTAACCTTTGTTCAACGGCGGTATGTACGTACTGACCGAAATGGAGATGCCCGTACGACTTCCACACCCACCCCGAAGTAACTAACTCTGATGTACCCTTCCTGGACGACGACTTTGTGATGGATTGGTCACATAAAATGACGCCAGGTTCGATTTTACCACCGCATTCTCCTTTTGGCCTGAACAAAGAAGACCAGCTAAGCTACGCTTTTGCCATGGAGCATCAGTGACCCAGCGTCGTCCACTCCAGACAAAGTGTATTTGCAGGCCGCAACTCAGGATGTTACCCGATTACTGTCGCTGTCTCCAATCACCATTCAATTTCTGTCGACCACAGAAGAAGGGAACCGTTGCATCGAATTTCCCAGCGAACCAGCTTTGAGCGATAAGATAAGGGAATTCCCATAAAGGGATTCCCGCGCGGGGCAGCCTCGCCTTTCTTAGTCGATCATCTTCTTGGCTGGAAGCCGTTCGCAGGGTCAGGGGTTGGTATACCAAATATTGAAGCCACGAATTAGATGTTTCCAATGAATGCATTGCCTTTCTTATTGGATTTTTATTGGTCGAGATAATCAGCGTTGAATTCTAAGCTCTGATTCGTCAATTGGGGAAAGTGGGGTGTGAGCCCAGACTATTTCCTTTTTCATGAAGCTTTCCAACACGTGTATGGTCTTTAAACTCGACGATCACAACTCAACCAAAGCAATTTCGACCTGCGCTTTACATCGGTTACATGGACTGTTTGTCTACGGCATATGAGTCGCTACCGGAACCTTTGCCGTCGACTTGCAAAACCCTCTTGGGCTCCCAGATCTTTGCGACCACCAACCTAAGTCAGCATCAACCCTATACTTGCCATACCGCCCAGGGACATCAAGACCGAAAGCTTGTCGAATAAATGGCCCATCCATAGGCATCGAATCCTCCAAGGTTCATGTGAAACGGTAACTGGCAGGGAACGCCATGCTTGGTTGGACTTGTACCTCCCCGGCTATTCGGTCTGAGTGCACCAGTTCGTCGACCCCCCGCCTTTTTATTTCGTTTTCACCCAGCATCAAATTCATCTCTTGTCCTCTTCACTCCTTCGTTTTCTCCTCCAAAGTCGAGACTGGACGCGTCCCTTCTTCAATCTACGGGATGGCCCCAGACAACTTGGTTTATTTAATAGCATTGCTTAGTACCATTCCCATTTCTTGAATATCTCTTTTCCTACCCCACGACTCGTTTCCCTGCTTCGCAAACGCCTCCACGATGGCGACCTCTCCGGCACCTGAGAAGGTCGTATTAAACAGCCACGAACAACAAAAGACCAAAACTGGCACCGCAAATGTTCAAGCCGTCAGCACTCATGATGGTGAAGACATCTTGGGCCTACAAGACCTCGACCCAGCTCTCAATAGGAAGATGCATTTGGTCAATAATGTGAGAACCGCATGCTTCGTGTGAATCCTCTGCACCCTTGCGCTAACAATCTCGACTCGCTGCAGGCCATCGACGAGATAGGATGGACGCCCTACCACACCAAGCTCTTCTTCCTCAACGGTTTCGGGTTCGTGCATTACCTTCGCCCCTGCATCCCGTAAACTCACCACCGTGACCAGATACGCCGTCGACTCCCTCGTCCTGCTCCTCCAAGCCGTCATCGCAGGTCCAGCCTTTCGTGAGTTTGGAGACAAGGGATATGACAACGCCATGACCATCGCAGGCTATGTCGGCATGCTCATCGGAGCCTTGTTCTGGGGCTTGGGTGCTGACATCATTGGCCGCCGGTTCGCCTTCAATGTCTCCCTCCTGCTGTGCTCCGTCTCCGTCATCATTGCTGGGGCCATGCCGAACTGGCCATCTTTGGGTTTGTGGATTGCGCTTATTGGGTTCGGTGCTGGCGGGAACCTCGTCTTGGATACGACTGTCTTTTTGGAATATCTGCCTGGGAGCAAGCAGTGGGTGCTCACACTGATGGCTGGTTGGTGGGGACTGGGTCAAGCTATTACTGGGTTTGTCGCATGGGGCTTTCTAGGTGAGTAAACCTTTGACCTCGGCATTCAGACGGGAGGCAATAGCTAACGCTGATATATTAGTGCCCGAGAAATGGAACTGTCCGTCCGTCGATGTCTGCACAAAGCAAAACAACATGGGGTGGAGATACGTCATGTTCACCAGCGGCGCCCTTGTCTTCATCATGTCGATTCTTCGAGTCACCGTCATTCGACTAAAGGAGACGCCCAAATACCTCCTCGCCTTGGGTGAAGATACACAGGTTGTCGACACATTCCAGTTCCTGGCCTCAAAGTACAACCGACACTGCTCCCTGACTGTCGAAAAGCTCGATGCATGCGGTGTAGTAATGGGCACCCACAGCAAGAACCGCTTTTCCTTCGCAGAGACGCTCGTACATCTTCGGGGACTGTTCTCAACCCCCAAGATATCCCTTTCAACTGCACTGATATGGGTGTCATGGGCCATGATGGGCTTGGCTTACCCTCTATTCTACGTCTTCCTGCCAAGTTATCTCGCCTCCCACGGAGCAAAACTGGACGTTTCAACCTTCGAAACCTGGCGCAACTACACTCTCACCAACATCAGTTCTATTTTCGGGCCATTGCTAGCGGGTTGGATGTGCAACATACCTCTTCTTGGACGTCGGTACACGATGCTCATTGGAGCGCTGATGACAGCTGCCTTCTTCTTCGCTTACACCTCCGTCCGCACCAGTGCCCAAGACGTCGGGTTCTCGTGCTCCATTGCTTTCTGCCTGAACATCTACTACGGCACCCTGTATGCCTACACGCCAGAGGTTCTCCCCAGTGCCCACCGAGCGACGGGAAACGGAGTGGCAGTGGCTTGCAATCGTGTCATGGGTATTCTCTCGGCTGTTATTGCTACTGTGGCGAACACTTCGACTAGTGCGCCCATCTACATCTGCGGAGCTTTGCTTGTGACAATGGGGGTTCTGAGCGCCTTCTTTCCGTTTGAGCCTTATGGCCGGAGGAGTTCCTGAAATCGGGGCTTGTGGCACTTGCCTCTACAGTCTACAAAAGGTCAACCACGGGAATATGCGGTAATATATCTGGAACCGATGATTGTATTCCAATGTTCGCTGTCGCTATCTTTACCCTCCTATACCAAACCAATGCACCGTCAGAAGCAGACTGTAAGGCCAAGCTGAAGTTTCCTAAACAGAGCAGCCAATCCGCTAACTTCTTTACTCAGCCATGCCCCTTCTCTCCACACTCAATACCCTAACCCATAGCCTTTTCCAAATGCCCCGTCCCATCATCCCGTTCGTGTACAAAACCCCGAGTAAGGATGGAAAGAAACAGCCGGGTGCGTGTAGTCACAGACCCCTGGTGCGGGAACTGCACCCCAAACACGCTCAAACACTTTTTGTCAAGGAATCAACCGCAACAACAGTCCCGACCAAGAAGAGGAAGAAAAAAAAACCCCAGACACATTTCCTCAACTCCCTCAGCCGATCTTCGGCCCCCGTCTCGTTGCGGACCAGGGTTCCCCGCTCGAGATCGATCATTAGGTCTAAAGTGTCGATGCTTCTGGCCCTTTCTCTGGTTCTGGTATTGCAGTTGTTGCGGGTTGTTGTATCTCCGAGGAGGCGGATGGGAGGAGCCACACCATAGGCTGGGGGTGGGGGACGTGGTGAGGTGCGATCAAAGGTCGCAGCCAAGTTTGTCTCCAGATACCTGTCACGGGTGTGGAAGATATATGGCGGCGGCCTGATAACGGCGGGGACGATGGCTGGTGCTGGTTCAAAGATGTCGGTGTCGGCGGCGTTGTGAATGTTGTTGTTGTGGACGCTGTCCAGGTTGTAACTAAGGGGTCTGATGCCCGTGGGTCGGATGCCCGTTCCGGCTGGTCTGATGCCCGTTCCAGCTGGTCTGATGCCTGTTCTGGCTGTCCCTCCACCCAAGGGGGAAAGGGTGTTCGGCAGCGCTGAGTTGGCACCGGTATAGCCGAGGCGGGAGCGGGCACGAGCCTGGGCGGTGGGAGGGGGGGTGTAGGCTGGTGCCAGGCGAGATGGTGTTTTGAGAGGAGTTGCCTCTGGTCGTGCAAGCTCTGTTGCATGTCGGTGGGGGGTGTTGTTTTCGTTGCTGCTGGAGGAGCTGCTGTCATGGACGCGTGTAGTCCACGGGTTGGTCTGACGTCCCATCTTGTTGATGTCTCGTCCCATCTTGTTGATGTTTCGTCCCACCTTATTTATATCTAGCCCTATCCTATTCATCTCTTGTCCCATCCTGTTCATGTCTTGTCCCATTATATTGATATCTCGTCCCATTATATTGATTTCTTTTGGTCGGGGGCGAGCAGCGCGAGCAGCTTTGGAGAACCCTGCTTATAGAATGCGTTTAGCGGGTCAGTATCGATGGACGAGGTCATTTTTGCAGGGAGATGGCTGGGAATGGGGGACTTACCTGGCGATCTAGGAGGAGATTAACGAAACGGTCAACCTTTGTTAGCTTCACCTTCAGTGTGAAGGGAAGTCGTTTTGCTGGTCTTTTGGACGATAATGGTTCTTGTCGGGATGAAGATCTCGTAGGACGGTTCACGATGAACGATGAAAGCGTAATAGGAGACGGGTCTTCGGATCGAGGCTTTTTAGACGAGGATCGTTCTCGTTGGAATGAAGCTTCCGAAGGACAGTTCAGAATAATTAATAAGGACAAGACAGACAGCGAATTGCCGGATTGAGAATTATGTTTGGTAAGATGGAACTGGGTATCGAGTTGATGATAACTCGAACTCTTTGATGGAAAATTGTATCGCCTCGATGGTCTTGACCGATGGATGCTCTCGCTGATGGTTGAGAAGAAGAGGAAGAGGAAATCCAAGCAAGGCGCTGGGGAGAGGGGTTTTGTACTTTTCAACTGGGCAAACCCGCTTTCTTCCAGTCCTGTGCTTTTGTTGCAGCGTCTTTCCAGTGTCGAGGCATTCTTCGGCGTTGCCTTGACCATTCCGCATGAGGTTTGACAAGGACGCCTTTTTCTCGACAGCTGCGAGACGCATCGTCCGGACTTAAAGCTACGGAGCTCCGGCCTTGGCTAACATCGCCACCTGCGGTAACAAATACCGACGTTGCTTCTCAGCATCAAAGTCTCCTATTTCACTATTATCAAACACATTGCCCGGAAAATCGATCGTGTGAGCTTACTCGACGGTTTTTTTTAGGTTTCTTTCCTACTGTCAACACAATCATTTTCGTGGGAAGTCAGAGTTTCGACTCAGCCGGATAGCATGAAGGGCGTTCCAGGGCATCCGGGCTTCAAAGCAGGCAGAATGCGTTAACGCCGTGCAGCGACTTGAACAACTGACCGAGGAGGGGCTTTTTCTATCAGCTCTTCGAGTGCCGTCCACGTCATGGCCGGTTCCAAATGCATGGTTTCGAGGTCGCATGAACGGCTCGACAAGATAAGGCGCCCGGACAGTGCTGGGCTTTAGCAGTCAAAGGGCAAAACTGAATGACAATTTGGAAACTTTGGGATGGACGAGGGCATTCCGAACTGGCAACTTACATCACCTTGGCAAATCGCCGAGAAAAAAAAATGGATGACCGTATCATGCACAGCAAGAGAGAAAAAGCATGTGAAAACCACCACCCTGCACGTGCCGTAAGGGGCCCAAACCCTCTGTTCAAAAGACAGATCGTGCATCATCCAAAAACCCTGATCATGCAAAGACTACCTAAGACAACAAAATCCGGGCATGATGCAACCACGAATGACGAATCTCGATTTAAGACTTACACCAAAACCGGACACGGTACCCGAACACCGAAACCTGTTGCATGCGCCGTTAGCCCCGTTGGACGCCCAGCCGGGACCAACCGAGCTAGGACCCACAGGGCTTTTCTCCTTTCAGCTGTCGAGGCCTGTCGAGGTGTCCTTTCTCGACGCCGGCATTCTGGGCAGCTGGTCGGCTGGGGAACCGATTGGGAGCCGACTGGACGGGAGAAGCTAAGGTGACGGAGACAAAGCCCGAAATGGATGTGTAAGTGGTCGGTTAGCAATGGCATTGGCATTGGCATTGGCGATGCCTTCTTCCTTTCGGTCCAGGACCCAACCAGCCAGTGCCGGTGTGCACTACCTGGGTACAGTCAGCTTCCTCGAACATTTCCAGGTTGTGTTGATTTTTGCGTTGTCTCGGTTGTTCATAGTAGCTGCTGGCACCCGACAGCGAGCCGTCCCATTTTCTGGGAGTCCCCCATTCGCAGCACTGTGCCAGTGTGCCCGCCCCCCCCCCTCCCGGAGGAGCATTGAAATAAGCAGGCTTGACTCGCACGGTCACTCTTCGCGGAAACTCGACGCGACGCCAAGATTTCTTTTATAGTCCACGATGGTTATTCACGGTGTTGAGTCCTTCTTCACTTTGCTTTTTTTCCTTAAAAGCAAGCCTAGCATTCCAGCTGCTCTTCGATTTCCATCCTTCATCCCGAAATGGACGCTCAGCACACCGCGTTGATTAATAAGGTACTGCAGTCTTCCGCTGCCTACCTTTGTCCTCGACCATTTCAGAAACAGGTCCTCTCGACGTAAATTCCCATCACTAACTGTTCCGGGCTCTCGTCAACGGTATTGGGTGTTCTATTCTGCGCATGGACAGTAATCCCAATTGTTTTCGATCCCGAAGCTCTCGATGGTGTTCCCGAAACTCTCCCAAGGCTTGCATGAGCCGTGGGCGATGATCTAGGAGCATCATCACAAGAGGTTGTGATTCATGGCCATGTCGGTATGGCTGCGAGGTCGGAATTCATTTCTCTGCGATAGTTATCACGTCTCAAGTGGTGAGCCGGAGCATTCATGTGCTCGCCAGTATTGCTCCCAGCAGTAGTTACCAAATCATCAAAAGCATCACCATTCGCACCTCAGTCCTCAGATTTGTATGAATGCATGTATGTATGTGTATAGGTATATATACAAACGACGTCCACACAAACGCCCTTGATTTAAGAGACCATAGAGAGACAAAGCCAATCCTAGCCCCCCATCCAATCCCATATACAAAACAAGTATGACAATAAAAAAGAAGCGACCTATCGCTCAACATAGGTCAGGTATCCTCATCCTCTCATCTCTTTCATCTCTCTCCTCCCAATCAATAAAGATATATACGTGAACCGGAAAAAATGAACACCTAACCAATGCATTTTCCCCATACCACGTGTTTGTTTAGCCAATTGTCTTTTTTATTCAAAGATCAATTGTTGTTCCTCTCTTCGTCTTCTCTCATCTCTTCCCCATCGAGAAATCCACTCTCTGACTTTAGCCAAGCATTTAGAACTTGACCTTGGCCATGGAGCCCTCCTCAACAAGAGCCTTGTGCATATCGAAAGAGTTGAAGAGAAGGTGGGGCTCGTGGCCCATACCCTTGCGGAGGCACTCGAACTCGGCCTTCTCGAAGTAGGCCTTGAGGATGGGCTTGTAGACGTCGTGGGCGCACTTGTCRATGATGACGCGGGCRCGCTCGCGGGGGCTGAGGCCGCGGACATCGGCGAGACCGTTCTCGGTAACGATGACGTCGAGATCGTGCTCGGTCTGGTCGACGTGGGTGCACATGGGGACGATGCAAGAAACACCGTGGGGGTCGGTCTTGGAGGGACGGGTGGAGGGGGTGTGCATGATGGAGTACTTGGAGTTGCGGAGGAAATCGGCGGAACCACCGAGACCGTTGAGCATGCGGGAGCCCATGACGTTGGTGGAGTTGGCGTGGGCGTAGATGTCGACCTCGACGGGGGTGTTCATGCCGATAACACCGAGACGGCGGATGATCTCGGGAGCGTTGGAGACGGACTGAGAGCGGAGGAGGAGCTTGTCATAGTAGTTATCCCAGTTCTTGTAGAAGCGCTCGAAGCCGGCGGGCGAGAAGCGGATCGAGGTGGCGGTAGCGAAGTCAAGCTTGCCGGCGTCGAAGAGGTCGAGGAAGGTATCCTGGATAACCTCAGTCCAGACGTTGAGGTTCTTGAAGCTGGAGTTCTCGAGACCACCGATGACAGCGTTGGCGATGTTGCCGATACCGGACTGCATGGGGAGGAGGTTCTTGGGCAGGCGGCCGTGGGCGACCTCGTGCTCGAAGAACTCGATCAGGTGGCCGGCGATGGCRAAGGCCGTGGCGTCGGCGGGGGTGTTGGGGAGGGTCTGATCGGGGGTGGTGCACTCGATGATACCGACAACCTTCTCGGGGTCGATGGGGATCGAAGTAGTACCGATGCGGTCCTTGCACTGGGTGATGAGGTAGGGCTTGCGGTGGGGAGGGAGATCGGAGAAGGTGATATCGTGGAGACCGTCGAAGCTGGGGATGGCGGTGTTGACCTCGATGATGATCTTGTCGGCCATCTGGAGGAGCTCGGGGGTGGCACCGACGGAGGCACCGGGGACGATGGAGCCGTCCTCCTTGATCTCGGTGGCCTCAACGCAGACAACGTCGAGACCCTTGTTGTCCTTGCGGTCCTTGGTGTAGAAGCCCTGTGCGCGACCAGGTTAGCAAGCTGTTTGCGACACATGATTTGCGCAGTTTGCGCCGAGTTCGCGGCCATCTTACGTAGACAAGGTCAGTGGGGAACATGGACAAGTGCTTGTCGAAGAAGTTGATGCGACCCTCGTTGATGCCCTTGGCAATGTTCTTGCCGACCTGGTGAGGCGAGCGACGGGCGATCATGTCGAGAGCAGCCCAGCGGTTCTCGGTCTCGGCGCCAGCGGAGGCACCGACGAAAAGGCTGTACTTGAGCTGGCCCTGGAGGCCGTTCTTCTCGACGTGGTCAGCGAGCATAGTAGGGACCTTCCTGTTGCGCGGGAGACATGCTTAGCACTTGATTTGAGGTGCGGTATTTCCGGATCGCAACTTACTTGGGGTAGCCGACACCGGTGAAACCGGACCAGCCGATGTAGGTGCCATTGGGGAAGTGCTGGAGCATGTCCTCAGGCTGGCAGAGCTTCTTGAGCATAGAAGGGCGCTTGACGCGGGCCTTGAGTGCCGCGGAGGCAATGGGCGACGCCATCGTGAGGTGGATGTGGTGTGATTAGAGAGAGGTAGAGTGGAGAGAGAAAGAAGGGGGGATGAGGATTCCTTGACGACACAGAAAAGGATCGCGAAGGAGGTCAAGGAGGAGGAGGTAGGAGGAGTAAGAAAGAAAAAGATGGAAGAAGTGGAAAAGATGGACAAGTCGAAAAGGGACGGAAGCGGAACAACAGAAAAACAATCAACACACAGGCCAAGTCACAACGCGGGAATGATGACGGTACGGATATGGTTAATAAAAGACCGCAAACGACAGGCCTTTTGCGACTCCATCAACAGTCCCGGGATGGGGCCTTCTCTGGATTGCGGAGAGGGAGGATCCAGATATTTTGTAGCGACACTGCGATAAGTGATGCATGCACCAATACATCATCGCCAATCCATCTCCTGACTCCTGACCGCCTGGATTTGGCGGGGTAGATTTGCGGATTGAGCTGGCGGCGACGTCGGGTTCGGGGCCCCACGACAGCGAACAATGTGGAAGTGTCGCGGCAGGCACGAAAGGGCGCTGCATCATTGGCCAATCTCTTGGACAAAGCGGTCCGTGCTCTTCCATTTGTCCCGTCTTTCATCTCTTTTTCCCTTCCGGCCAGAACATCACATCCCCAGACAATCCCCCGCCAAAACAACGAATGACGGTTGGTGCCCAATTCCAAGCGAGTAGTAGCGAGAGACAATCAATGCGACGGTAAAACGCGATGCCTTCACCGAGATTGCCGGTCCAAGTTCGGTGTTGGGTGGGGCCCCGGCTGATATCCAAAGGCTCCGCTGGCCCGGACCAAACACAGCCCACGCTCGGTAATCACGGAGCTCCCCTGTCGGTAACTGACTCGCGGCACAACACACCACAGGTCGGTCAACAACGGCGACTTCCCTGTCGATACCCCCGTTCGATGTTGGGCGACTTCCACCAACCCGACCGCCGTCTGAACACGAGATCGTCTTGTTTTGCTGGCATTGCTTCGGTGGCCGTTCTCCTAAACATCCATATCCCCAGCCGTCCCGTCGACCCCGTTCGCCTCTCCATCTTATCTATCCCCTTCCCCCATATCCGGGAGATGTTGACAGCTTGTCATCTCGTGGGTTCCCACACCTTTGTCCACACCTCTTTCATCAAGTCCACCTCGTCCATGAAATTCATCCACTCTCGCACGTCGGCAAGGACGGGACATGAATCGCAAAGTCGGTGCCAGTGTATATTTATACTCTCACAAAGCGGAGGATCTGCGTTGCTTCACGCCGTTCCTTGTGAGTGTTTCTTGGCTCCGTCTGGGTCGCCGCATTTGACAAGCAGCCGGCATGAATGCGGGTTTGTCGGCCGAGGTCGACACATGGACGCAGGGCCGGGATGACTTTCGTTTCCTGTGGCGGCTCGGTGACCCCTTGTGCCTGATAAGAAACGGTCAGGATTCGGTCGGCCGGGAAACAAAGTCGTTGCCGTAGCGGCCCTGTTTCATGTGCCGGACTCCATCGGCCCAGTTGCACTGGCACACATGACCATCGGAGGCCGGATGTCGTTGATCCAGGCAATCGCCACCCCTCCAAACAACCCCGTCCCCGCTCTCGTTACCCTTCCGCAATCGGTTCCCCAGCTGGGCCATCAGGAGCTTTCTCCGGCCGGCGTCGTGGCCACTTGTCCGGGTTCACTAGCGATTTCATGGTGTCGCATTCGTGACCGGTAGTGTTCGGCGTTCGGGGTTGGCTCTGCTTGAGGTTCTGCCCCCAGAACCCTTTGCTATAGCCAGTGGATGGCTTTCTCGGCATGTTGAATTCTTCGTCATCTCCAGGCTCGTTTGGTGCTGCTGGGCCCTTTTGTCGTCTTGGCGATCCATCGAGCCCTGAAGTCTCTGGAGCCTCCGAAGAACACACAAGATCTTTTGGAGATGCTTCGACGAGATTGGTGTCGTTGGCTTCCCTTTTATACCCAGACCACCCCCTTTCAGCCCATTCGTCATCCCCAAGCAGCAAGTCTGGCGCATCCAATCAAGCTTCCCATGCCCTCCTGGCAGAAGTCTGTCTGCAGGGCGCTGCCATCACACTCGCACACATGGATGCCTGACAGCCACTGGCAGAGGCGTAATGACGTGCATAATTGTCATGGAGGGTCGGCTGCTCATGTTGATGCTTCGCTTGCAGCGGTACATTGAAAAGGCCGCATGGGTTGTTCTCGGAAGTTCTTCTCTTGATCCCCATATGTGCTCGTCGTGGTTGGATGACCGACCTGTCTTCCTTGCCTTGATCCTCGGCTCTGTCCTCCGGCCTAGTCTTAAGCCCAGGATTTGATCAAGTTGGCTCGCCGACAAAGACGCTTGTCGCCATTCTTCGCCATCTCCGTGATGATTATTCTTTGGTGTGACACGACGCGAAACGACATGACGGGATGAAGCTCTTCTGGTCAAGACCGTCCTCGCTGGGAGGCATCTTGGCGCCAAACAGGCTCACTGCTTCGAGCATCACGGCCAGACACAAGGTCAACAACGATCAGCTGTCTCCATCGCGGAGTTTCACTTTTTTTTTCTTAAGATTAAGATTCGGCGTTGCACCCGTCCGATAACCGACGGATGTCAACCATCCGGCTGGCCTCGAGAGCAAACACTTTGGGATACTGTGACACCTGTCAGTTTCCGCGCGTTTATTCCAAAGTCTAAACCTAGACGGCGATAGGGTTTGCTTGGGGACCAATCGTACCATTACCACCTTGCTTCTGGCGTTGATGCGGTGGAAGGAAACAACAGACCAGTCCGTGTAACCTCACGTGTGATTTGAGTCGGGTCCCTGCGATCCGACAAGGTTATTCCGACGACTGTCGAAAAGTCGACTCGAGAGGATAGCCACCAGTTTGGCGAATCCTCACCGTCAAGGAAATAACCCCATGATAACCGGAACCTCAACTTGGCGCTCGGATTGGCCCAACTCAATTGTCGTGTTGGTAACGCATCGCATTCCTCTTTTCGTCAGGAGACATCCAAATCGACAAATCGACAGGATCTGGAACCTCCCAAGAGAAAAACGGTCTGGGCATTTCGACGACACAACAACAACACCGATGGGATGGGATTGAGAGCAGCAGGCTATCTTCTAATTGTAGGAAACGTTACATGCAGGCACCCAACATCTGCAACATTGGTCCCTCGGTTCGGCAAACGAAGGGTCACACTCACACACTTTTCAGTCTGGCGTTGGAAAGTCGTCCAGTGTCCAGTCGTCTTTCTCCGCACTCTTAACATTCTGGGAGACACGGCCGGGGCCCGGGGATTTGCAGATGCAGGGAGCGGAGCGGGGGAGAGAGGAGAGGTTGGGGAAAGTGGAGACACTCTGACGAATCAACTTTCTGTTCCCCAGATTGGGTCACGTGCTCCCTCCTTATTGCGACCTGCTGGATTCTGGATTTTGCATTTTGCAGGCATCCATCCGTTGAAACCTTGAAGAGAAGGCAAATGCAAACCATTGTTTGCTCAAAACTGCGGTTTCATTGTTTTCGCGCTTTTCGACGCCAAACGGTTATCTCCATCAACGGCCTCAAGCTACTGCTAGGCAGACACAATGCTGATACGAAGTTTATGGAGTCTCGAGGCTATCTCATTCGGGCCGGTGTCCTTTTTTTTCTTCTCACACATTCCTTTTGATTTGCTTGACCTGGCTCTTTTCCCCCGACGAAGCCCAAAAAGGATGACTGATCATTCCGTCGCGGGTGGATGCTTGCTGCTGCCAAGCGGCGTGGCTGGAACCTCGTTCCCTTGCGGCACAGTTGGGCGATGCAACTTTGTTGCGGCAGAAGTATCCTGCCGTTTGTCTTGTTAGCTTTTGCCACTTAACTAAGGGATCTTACTAACAGCAATTCGACCGCTGTATTTACCGAGCATCATCTCGCATTCCACTTTTCCCACTTACACCTCAGCACTTCCCCAAAACGGGTCTTTAAATCCGACACGATTATCAAGATATCTCTGACCGACTCCACGTGAGTTCACTATCTATTCATTCGTTTCCTTTTGTTTTCCTTTTGGTTTGCTCACAAAGTCTCAAGCGGGTTGTCACTATCTGTTTCAACAACGTCCCGTCTTACGCCGTCTTGCCGTCTTGTTTGCACACATTCCGCATTCCTTCTGTCCCAGACTGCGCCGTGGCTTTGATCAGTTTGTTCAATATATCCAGCCTCCATTCGTTATACCTACCTGTGTAACAGTGGGGAAAGCTACAGTGTACAGTTGTCACGTAGCCTTGTTGCCCTCCTCTTTCTCTCGAGTCTCGACAACCATGGGATTGCTTTCAACAAATTGCTGGTCGATTCGAATTGGCCATTGGTTCAACCAATGTCAGCCCTTACGATGCCGTTGGCCGAGCGTTACATTGGTGGTGGAATGCGGGATGGCACTGGGCACTGGGCACACGATGGCACTCTCTCTTTCGTCCTGTCTTTTCTTCTGCGCCCTGTCCTGTCTGGGCTACAGGCACCCTGCCTGCAGCATGCAGTGCGGTTGTGTATTCTTGACTTGCGTCGTGTCACCGTAGCGAACGAGGTTACCTTTTGACGTCTGGGAATGTGTCGGGTATCGTCGTCTATCTCAACGTTACTACTACCCTCTTACTTGGACATCCAACACATCCTTCGGGCTGTACCGTACCGTACCGTACCCTATCTAGTCTCGTGCTCTTTTCAAGTGAAAGCAGCGGCTTGACCACCTTATCTGTCAGTGACATTGAGAACTCGGATATCAAAGCGGGAACCAGGATTGATATCGAACGGGAGAGGTGCTGCATGGTTGATGAAGTGGCACACATGATCTATCACTCCCTTATCTTGGTTCGTCTTTGGCTTTGCTGTTTGCCGTGTCTTTGGAGGTCTTTCTCAAGGAACATATTAGCCGTGCGAACCCGTCGTAGCAGGCGACTAGCACCGGGCCACTCCCTTCAGTTCCAGATTCGGATTCCCACGGTGCGCCGTACCACCTCCCCGGTCCTCGACCAGTCCAGTCGCACACAAGTTCCCCGCGCGCACGCCGTCGAGACTTGGCGCTTGACTTTTCTTCTGGTCCTCCCCCAATTCTTGACCTCCAATTCACTTCCCTTCCCCCTTCTTCATTCCTCTGATTTGGTTTTCCCTCTACTGTCGCGAACTGTTCACCGATTGACCCAGCAGTTCACCACAACGACACCATGGCCGACGAAAAGCAACCGGCCGTCGCCCCGGCCCCCGATGCGGCTCGCGAAGTCACCAGCAAAGATGGCTCCCACGAAGAGATCACCACTCCTACTCGTCCTCCCGGCTGGATGTACAAGGGCTTCAAGGTCTTCGGCCACGAGCTCTGGTACGCCTCGCCTCTCGTCCAGCTGCTCTTGGTCGCCTTGGTCTGCTTCATGTGTCCCGGCATGTACAACGCCCTCAGCGGTCTAGGCGGCGGTGGACAAGTCGACCATTCGGCCCAGGACGACGCCAGTACCGCTCTCTACTCAACCTTCGCCGTCGTCGCCTTCTTCTCCGGTTCCATCGCTAACAAGCTCGGTGTGCGCATGACTCTTTCTTTCGGCGGTCTGGGATACGTCATCTACATCGCTTCCTTTCTCAGCTACAACCACAACCAAAACCACGGCTTCGTCGTCTTTGCCGGCGCTTTTCTCGGTGTTTGCGCCGGTCTTCTCTGGACCGCCCAGGGCACCATCATGATGTCCTACCCCACCGAGGACATGAAGGGCCGCTACATCTCCTGGTTCTGGATCATCTTCAACCTCGGCGCCGTCATCGGCTCCCTGATCCCCCTGGGACAAAACATCAACAAAGTCGCCGGCCCCGTAACCGACGGCACCTACGTCGGCTTCCTCGTCCTCACCTTGATCGGCGCCATCCTCGCGTTGATGCTCTGCGACGTTGGCAAAGTCCAGCGCGAAGACGGCTCCAAAGTGATCATGATGAAGAACCCCTCCTGGATCACCGAGTTCAAGGGCCTCTTCGAGACCATCACCTCCGCCCCCTGGGTCATTCTTTTGTTCCCCATGTTCTTCGCCTCCAACACTTTTTATACTTACCAGTCCAACGACATGAACGGCTCCCAGTTCAACACGCGCACCAGGGCGCTCAACAACACGCTTTACTGGCTCGCGCAAATCTTTGGCGCCGTCATTGTCGGTTATGCTTTGGATTTTGCCGGAGCGCGGAGGTCGATTCGCGCCAAGGGCAGTTTTGTTATGCTAATTGTCCTGACCATGGCTATTTGGGGTGGCGGGTACGCGTGGCAGAAGGATCAGGCTACACGCGAGGAGACGGCTGAGAAGGGCTTTGTGACGGTCGATTGGACGGATGGTGGGAAGAAGTATGTGGGACCCATGTTCTTGTACATGTTTTATGGTTTTTTTGATGCCGCTTGGCAGACTTGCATTTACTGGTGAGTTTCCCTTTTCCTCAGTGGTCGCGGTCGGTCGCCGTTGAGGGTGGACGATGTCCGTTGCTGTCGTTGGAGAATGTTTACTGACAGAGTTTTGTGCAACAGGTACATGGGCGCTCTCTCCAACTCCGGCCGTAAGGCAGCCAACCTTGCCGGGTTCTACAAGGGCCTTCAGAGCGCTGGCGCCGCCGTGTTTTGGCGGTTGGACGGCTTGAAGAAGCCTTTTGATACCATGTTTGGTGCCACCGTAAGTTTTTTCGTCCCCCATTCTTATCCTCTCAGATCTTTCTTCTTCAAATACTGACTGGATGGTTCTGTTACAGTGGGGTATCGTAGGCGGCGCTCTCCTCATCGCCGCTCCCGTCATCTGGACGAAGATCCAGGATACTGTTCCCCTCGAAGAAGATCTCAAGTTCAGCGATGAGACCGTTGCAGATGTTGCGGGAGCCCAGGGGGCGGCGGGGCAGGCGCAACCGGAGGCGGTGGGTGGTAAGGAGACGGCGAAGGAGGTTGTTTAAGCGCCGTTCTTCTTGACCATTTTGCTGAAGTGTGGGTAACGGGACGCACCGAATTATGGGATATGTTTTGAGTACTGTTGGAATGATATATACGAGGAGAAGGTAATGCAGAGGCAGGGTGGATGGATGGATAATCTTTGTCGAACCTACCTGGCCGGAGGTTGGAGGGTTGTTGTTCTTTTATGGATTCTATGATACCACGACGGACGGACGGATGATATAACTGACGCCGTACATACCTACTTTCTTATCGTAATGTAGTCATGACTGTAACTGGTTTGCTGTCCTGCTAGCTACTTGAATATCCTCATTTTGTTTCGGCAATGTCCTACCGGTAATATTTTGGTGTCAGTTGACTCGTGACGGCAGTTTGAAGTGTTTGAACTTTGAAGCTATCGCCATGTCTTGGCATTCCTTGGCGCTTTGGAACAGTGGGTGGACACAGTCCCAGGGCTCCAGGCAAGGTCACCCCGTCGAGGTTCAAAAACCTTATGTCAACCCCGTCGCATTGTTTTCTTTCGTGTTGTTATTGTTGGCGTTTTTGTATCTGTTTCTTTTTTTTTTCTTTTTTTTTTAACGGTTACCCTTCGGTGTTGAAGCAGTCTGTGTAATCGTCCGAATCCCAATTCTGCCGCTGATACAAAAGGCAACGGGTTTTGTTGTCACAGGCGGTTCACGCACCACGGTAACTACTCTGGTGACGATATAGACAGTCCGAAAGAGAAGAACAATCACATACGACCATAGATGGTAGAAAACTCAGGATCCCGTCCGCTCTCCCATAGATAAGCTACTAATCGGTGGCTTGCCTATGGGAGTAATTTTTTGTAGATTTCGACAGGGGTTTAGATGACTCAGCCAAAAACGCCGCCGCCGTTTGTAGAACCGTTTTGTGAACAGGCTGAACAACAACGAAAGGAATCAATAATATGATGATGTTGGTGATGTATTGAGTTGTATGGGGAAGACTGGAAAAGTCTGGAGGTCTAGAAATAGGGCAAGGAGGACCCTGTGCGGTGGGGCCATGGCTGTCACTGAAGGGAGGGAGTCATGGCTGGGCGCACGTGACACGGGACACCTCCAACACACCCCCGTAGACCGAAAGACTCTCTAATAGAGTCGTTATACTATTTACATGGTGATGATTCCTTGGTGTTTCAACCCCAGGGAACCTTCTTCTGGACAAGGCCAATCAACTTCACGAACTTTGCGTGTTTATCCGCCTTCAATGCCTTCGTCAGACCGTCTGCTGGCATATCTTCTCCGGCCAAATGGATCACGTTGATCGCCTTCTTTTCCGCCTGCTCTATCAACCACTTGTAGCGAATATCGATGTAGCGGTTACGAGCTGGGATGTTAACGTTGAACACCCGATTCCTGGCATTCTCGCTGTCCGTGTAAAGGATCTGGTTGGTGTTGATTCCAAGACCCAGGTCTTTCAACATGCTTCCAATCCATTCCAGTGACTTCGCTGTAAGAACCAGGTTCACGAACTCCGCCTCTGTCGTACTGGTCGTGACAAGGCTCTGCTTCTTGGACTTCCAGTGGATAGGACCGCAAGTAAGGAACACGACGTGCCCAGCGGTACTCTTCCTATCTGGAATGTTGTCTGCGAAGGAGGCATCTGCATATGCCCTGAATTGCAGATCAATCCGGCCGTTGATTGGTGAGATGCGGCCTCCCAGAATGATTCCCAAATCTGAATGGCCAGCCAGGTATCGGTAGAGGTGCTTCATCACGGTGATGTGATGGTCGGTGGGTTTGGCATTGCCCTCACAGAGTTTGCTGACAGTAAACGTGATGTCAGGGCGGGTGCCGGTTGAAAGATAGTTCAATGAGCCAGTGCTCTTGATGTAGGGCTTTTGCTGGTCGGGAACTTCCTCACCCCCGTGGATCTTCAAGTCCGGAGGCCAGGGTGTTTTTGTCGGGTGAAGCTCTTGATGTACTTGTCGATGATCGTTTTGGTGTATCGTTCTTGTGAGATAAAGACGGTGCGCTCAGTACGGTTCCTCACGATGTCGAATCCCAGAAAAGTTCTCACGGGCCCCAAATGCTTCATCTTGAACTTCATTTCGAGTGTGGTCTTGACGTAGCTGATGGTCTTCTGGTTGGCGGCAGCCACGAGGAAGTCATCAACGTAAAGGACCATGATGGCGCCCAGCTTGTTGTTGATCAACAGACAAAGATCTGCGCCGATGGGTGTAAAACCCAGGGATTTGAGGACTGGCAGTAAGGTCTCAAACCAGAAGAGGG
>RANY01000216.1:0-43120 GCA_009805235.1 Neurospora pannonica FGSC 7221
GCGGCGGACGACGACGACTCGGCCGGCTTGGGGGCAGTGGTCTTGGGCTGTGGAAATGTCAGCTTTATCCTCCTCCTGGCGTATGGATAACCGTACCTTGTTGACGACACAGACAACGAAACCCTTCTCCTCGATCTTATAGGACTCTACGGTCTCCTCATCCTTCAGGATTTTACCTGTTGGAGGCCAGTCAGTATCCGGGAGCTGTACCCATTACTTTGAGAGCAAGCGATGCTTACCGGAGTAGATGAGCTTCTGAAGCTCGGGAGCCCAGCCCCTCTCCTCGGAGATCTTCGCCTTGACCTTGGAAATCTGCAGCTGGTTAGCCTATAGCTCGCCAGGATCATACGTTTCCTCAAAGTGACATGGAGGCTCGCGACGCCGACAGAGCATTCGATTGTTGAGGGTTGCCACGGCGTGTGGAATGTCGTCCATGATATCGGTTTAAGGTAAGACGTGTAAGGAAACGGGAGGCGACAGAGGGTAACCCACGGTCTCGGTAGGCTCGATTTCGAGCGTAAACTTCTGTTGCTTGAGGTCCTAGATGAACGGTCACTGTTAATATTGGTTATATACTTTAGGAGCTTAGAGGTAGAGAGAGCGAGCTCCGATTCAACCAGGCAGACACGACCCAAAGGAAATGACGGTTTGTTGCCAGCTTCTTGGGAAGCTATCGCGGTACATCTGGCTGGTTGTCTGCCTGGCTACGTCAAACACTCGACATGGGCAAGCTAGGCACGTACCTTGAAAGTAACCTTCATGTTGGGCAATCTGTCGCGCAGCTAAACGGCTGCTACGTTGACGATAATGAGTATGGTGATGTAAATAAAGTCTGTCGGACGGGCGAGCTTCGTTGGGTTCAGAATCGCGATGGGAGACAGCAAGATTCGTTGCGATCGGCAAAGTTGGGCGAGGACGAGGAAAAAGTGGAAGTGGTGGTGGTGGTTGCTGTGGTAAGGTTGATATGTGGGAAGGCGCCGCAGAGATGTGAGGTGGCAGACAGGGGAGGAGGTAGTTGTAATCGCTGTGGCAAGAAATACCTTAGAAGACCGTTTTACAGCGGGTTGTGATGACTGATGGGGCAGCTTTGAGGCGGAGAATTTGGGGTTTGTTCGCTTCACCTGCACTACCAACGTGGAAGAGGGGCAGGCGGGCAGGTTCACGGTCGCAGCCAGTGCTACGGCAGTGAATGGCTGGGGAAAGCGGCAGGCAAAGTGGGCAGGCAGGCAGCGACATTGTTAGGCGGGGGACTGCGCGGCATCTTGCCGCCTGGAACTGGTGTGGAGGTCACACTGCCATCCACAAAGTTCCATCCATTCACTTGGTTGTGTTGGCCTTTGCTTGTAAAGATGGAATCTTTGTTTATTGATTCGGTTTTAATCTCATTGCTTACTTAATCGCATTCATTGATGAAGGTAACACAAGTGAAAGGGGAGCATCTGATCCCATGCTGTGAAAAGCAGTCACTCCGCGATGAAAATGAAGTCATTGTTGGTTACGGCAGTGTCACGGCAACTGACCTCCACTCATAAGCGCGTAAAGTGGGGACGACCAAGCTCTGGTCCAATCACACTCCGAGCATTGTAAGGAGCTGATAAGATAAGGACTCGCGTTGCTCTTGCTCTGAACATGTTGACGGCGAGCATCTTCCACGGTCGGACGTCTTAGCACCATCAGCCGGCCTCGAGGGAGGACCACAGCTCCATGTTCACCACGCAGATATCTCGGGCACGATCTTGTGTTCAGGCTTCTTCATTCCTCATCCACTACATATCCTTCAATCATCTCTCTCGCGCAAGGCATCGAGAAGCATCTACTTAAACCCATCATCTACCCATTCCTCTAGCCATCCCCTCAAACCAACCATAGCCAAACCTCTCTATATACCAACCTCCTTTTCTTTTTCCGCACCTATCCAAGATCCTCTTCTAGGTATAGTATTTGCAAGTATATTCCAACGCCACGCATCAAAGGTATCATTTCATGTCTTCAAACCCCAAAAAGCAAAAAGAAGAAAAAGTGGCATCTCTCCCCCAACAGCGACCTTTCTCACGATCTGAGCGGATATCAAACCAACAAGAAAGAAGAAGAAGAAAAAGACAAGGGTAAAGAAGAGAAAGATATCCCAAAGCATTCATGTCGTAACTTCGTTTCAGGGCATCCAACACAACCACACCAACCAACCGGCCGCTCGATGCCCGTTATACACCCCAACCAAACCAAACAAAGGAAACTTTTTTTTTTTCAGCCGGCCATGTTTCGTCATCGAACGGAGGCACCAGCAACACCCTCCTCCTCCTCAGCCGGCGCAGACGTAGGCGCCTGGTTTTTCCGCTGATTATACCCCAAGAAGCTCGTCCTCGCTCCAGCACCTAGGATCCAGCCCGGAATAGGCGGCGTCATTGTTCCATCCACCGGGTCTTCGTGAGCCAGCGACGGTCTGGGCGAGGGCGATGGGCTGCTCACAGCAGGAGCTTTCCCTTTCATCGACGACATCGTGACCCCATCCCTATCATCATCCTCTTCCTCTTCCTCTTCCTCCTCGTTCTCATCGTCATCAGATAAACCCTCTTCATCCTCCTCCCTCAACTCCTCCGCCCTTGTCCCCGGTCTGCTCCCGCCCTCATACCTCGTCACCTTCGTCCTAAAACTCTCTAGCGACCCTTGCCTGATCAGCGGGCTTGATACAGCCGGTAGACTCCCGCTTCGCTTGCTCGCTAGCGTTCGGATGCTATGCTTATCCGACAGCACCTGTCCGCCGTTGGGGGCCGCGACCACCACTGTCCCGGGGGACACGATGGCCGGAGGAGTAGGCGAATCAGATCGGAAGAGAGGGTGGATGTGAGACTCGCTGATGTGCGTTTCGGACAAAGTGGTATGCTGAGTGAAGGCTTCCCGCGCGAGTTCCATTGATCGCATAGATGCGGGACTGAAAGAGCGGCTACGGCGACGGATGGACTTGGGTGGGATGAAAAGGCTGTTGCCGAGGTCTAGCTGGCTGTCAGTAGAAGGTAGCCCGGGACTGGGTTGTCCGCTGGCCATGGGGCTGGCGGGGATGGTCTCGAGGAAGGGAGCGGGGAGCATGGGTGGAGAGCAGGCGGAGGCGGCCTCGGCGACGGTTTGCCGGTTTTGAGGGTCGACGGAGGATGTGTCCCAGGAGTCGAAGCCGTTCTCGAGAGTCGTGGCRACGGARGCGGTGTGGTGCTCGCGCATGGCGGTTGAGTCGATCGAGTCGGATTGGCGCATGCGCAGAGGCAGCGAGTGCTGGCTGTTACTCGCTAGGAGATGGGTCTTTGAGGGGACGGGGCGCATGACCGAGTACAGCGACGAGCGCCACGAGCTCAGGGAGTTGCCCACCGAGTGTCCATAGCTTGGACGGGGAGTTGCCCGCGCCGACATGGTCGGGTCTTCGAATCGGACCTTCTCCGTGTTGGGGTTCGTTTGCTGGTAGGGGATCGCCTTGACTTGCTGTCTCGGCGAGCTCTCCTCGTCTCCCGCCACACCGCCCATCCGCACACTGATGAAGTGCAGAACTTGGAAGAGCAATTGCGCCGCAAAAGCAACTCCCAATGCCACCGAGCCTCCGATCAGGAATCCCGACGTCTTTGTCCCCGCTACCTCCTTCGGTAGCTTCGCCGAATCCTTGCTGAGAAATACCAAAGTGGCAATCGATAGTGCAGCAGCTACCGAGCACACAAAAAGTCCAACCCCAAACAATACCCCATTGAACCTCCTAACCAAGCGTGAAGCCACGCAACTCGAGACAAGGAGGAAAGCTGTCGTTGAAAGCGCCAAGCACTCAAATACCGCGGCAACAATAGTCGTCGTCTTGACCGGCGAAGAAGTCTCTTGTGCTAACGACTGAGCCAGGATGATGTGAATAACAAAGATGGCCGTTGTCGCAAGCACGGCTACTGTGCCCAGCAWTGCTGGGATCACATGTGGTATCGCCATTGAGTATGCTGATATGTGATGGCAGTCGAACAAAACAGCGGAAAAGAGAAAGACGAAAAACCGAAAGTCCAGAAGAAAGAGGTTCGGGTATGGAGACACTTATGGCTCGGGCTCTCGGTCGTCTTTTCGTTTGATGAACCCCAGTAGTTCGTGCCGTGTGGCGGTTCGGGAAGGGAGAAAAAAAATGTGGAACGAACGAACGGCTCCGACGGGTTTGCTGATTGATAAAAGAGTCCGGAGTCGCGGAGTCAAAAAAGAAGGTTATTTCTGGTAACCTTCCCCCGGCTCACACCCTCGCTCCCGTCCTGCCGTCGTCTCGTGTCGTGTAGTGTAAAAGTCGTCGTTCGATTCGATTCGCGATTGCTTGTCCCAAGACGTTGGTTAACAAATGGGGCAGGGCAAGAGGCAAAAGCAATCAACCAGGAGCCCTTGAAAGCTTTAGCTTGGAAGGTGAGTAAAAGAGGTCGGCGGTCAGCAGACGAGAAACGATAGGCCAGCTAGTAAGAGAAAGGAAAACAAGATGTGGTCTATGCGTTTTCCGTTTGAGAAAAGCAAACAACTCTTGTTACTTGTCTCCCTTTGTGAGAAGGGCGGTATGGTGCTGGTTTTGATGATACCCTTGAAAGCAAGCAAGCAAGCAACCAGTGCAGTACCCCAGCCTCCCTTTCTCTTTTTCGAATTCTCTTTCTCCTGCAGTTTCCCGTCCGTCGTTGTTGAGAGCTTCCGACAACGGAAAATGTACTGTGTATGCACCCCAATTGAAAATGCTGAAGCCTAGCTCCCTAGTAACCAACCCGCTTCCGTCGAGGATTGCGGAGGAAGGACTGTAGGTAGCTAAATTGAGGAAAGGCCGCAGAAGCCGAGATGTGTACGGTGGTATGGAGTAAGATAGATACGGTGAATGCGGTGAACAGCCAGCCAGCCGTTGGTCATGTGAAGGCTAACTAACGAATGTCGTGTGTCTTCTTTTTTTGGTCGGTCGTGCTCGTGTTGTAGTTGGATAGTTCGAAGGAGTGTGTTTCAGGTCCAAGTCCAGTGCAGTGCAGTGCAGTCAGTCGGTAACCAGCCGGTTGGTGTGTGTTCTTGTTGTTGTAAGTCGAAGTATCGGATTGGATCGGATACCTTCACTTAATCGGTCCCAAGGGAAGGCTTCGGGGAACCAAGTGATTTTTAGTGTGGGAAGAGGTAAAGAATCGACCAAGGGTTTGGTGAAAAAAAGTAAGATTCGGTTTTCTTTCATGCAAAATCCCCACGTAAGATGATGACGAAGCAACTTTGTGTGAACGTCCCGTCCAACTCCTCACTTCGTTCCTCTATATTCTGTAGGTATCCGTAATCCGGGATTGGTGAGTGAGAAAGAGTTCTGGACCAGGAAGGCTGGTCAACGGGAGGTAAGAGGCATGGAGTCGGAAGCGGAGGATGAAACTGGAGACTGGGACCTCTTTCGATTGGATGAACGAATGACAGACAAGCAGCTGAATATGAATGAACGAACGAGAAAAGACTCAAGTCAAGGCAAGGAAGGCTTCACGAGTGGAAAGCCATTGGTAAAAGAAAAAGCTGGGTAAGAGAGAGATCCGTCCCGGACTTCACGGGAGAGGGGAGATGGAGATGGTGAGTGGGCATCATAGGGTAAATGTATTACCACCCTAGACCCTATAGTACCAAGTAAGAACGAGCTGAAAAGAAGAAAAAGACCGCGCTCGCTCGCGTATGTACGCTGCATGACTCTGAAGGATTGTTGTTGGACACACACGCACACACGGCTGCTGCAGGTTCGATGCCGTGCCTTACGTGTGGATCATTAGTTGTGGGTTGTTAGGTCGTTCCGGGATGAGGGATGAGATGGAGGTGGGTAAACATGGGTTTGGAGCAGCTCCTTGTTGTTCCAGAGACTTTTTTCTTGCAGGGGTGACAAGCTTGGTTCCTTCAGGTTCATCATGCCCCTGGCCTGGTTTCCGGCCGCCTGTCCGCTTCGCTTCGAAAGGTACCTGCCAAGCCATTATCAGATTCGTTGTTGAAGACGTGCTGTTCCGTGCGTGAGGGCAGGGCGATGAACTTCTTCCCGACTGGTATGGTGATCTCCCCCTCCGTCCGTATTCTTGTAACGGAACCTGGTAGCTGGGATCGGTAATGGACTTGCCTGGCCACACTTGGCTTTTGGCCGCCAAGAGACCGGGTAGTTACCATGATGAGCATAGGTAGATGTTCTCAAACCGCTTGACGGAAAAAAAGAGTTAGAGCACGATCCACTAGTTCGATGGGTTGAGCTGAAGATGCGAAGGGTCGAACGTCATCTCCGATCCAAGGCTTATTCCATAGTCCTAGCTTGTCGGAGCTACGAGTCCTTTGAACTCGACTATACGCTGATAAGACGGCGAGCCCTAGTTAGGTTTCAGAGACCTTCCTCTGTTGTGTAAAGAAATCAAAAGCAGGCCAGGGTCGGGTCTCGCTCTCCTACATGGAGATACATATCCGTGTGGCGTATGTCAGTCCAAGGACAGGCCAAGGAGAGACAATGCTGAGTAACGTCGAGAGTAGTAGGCCCTTGGAGAAGATGTAAAGAGATGACCACCAGTCCTAGGTTGCCTGTTCGCCTTTGATACTCGTGGGAATGGCCGTCCTCGTCTTCAGCGTGTAGGCCACGAGCAACATTGTACGCAGATGTTGTTGTTGCAACGGATGGCCAAGAGAAAAGGTGGTTTGCGTTGCTCGGCAGGTTACCAAGTGAGGAGTACACATGCTCGTTCCCATGGCCTAAAAACAAAATACGGTCCCGGTGCTATGTTGACAAAGATCGGAGGTTGCCATGTTTCTGTGCTGGCCTCCGTGAGAGCGGTGTTGAGGCAGTGAGCCGGAGGGTAACGGAGAGAAGTGGAGTGTGTGTACCCCATTCGTGACCGCAGTATTTGGTGATAGTCCACCAGTTCGAGAAGAGCTTGCCTCCATTGTATGAGTGTTATGTACGTGCATTCTCTGCGATGCAAGTAAGACGATCCTGCAAGGTCAGTCAGTTAGTTCTTCGTTTTCGTTGACCTTGCCGTCGTCATATTGCGATATGGCACTGTCTCTGCCGAGACATCGTCGTCTGCTTGACATCTGATGACGTGAAGTCTGACATTTGGTGCTCGCAGTGTGCACTTGATACTTCTCCCAAACGGCGGGCAAAGAAAAACAACAAAAAAAAAGAAATGAAACATGGAGAAAAGGATCGGCGAAGAGGATGGAGCTAAACTGCAACGAGGGAAAGTTTGCGAGCTGTCAGACGCAGGTACCGTCGAGATGGAGGTGTCGTGCACGGACCGCGCTCTTGGTTCCTGCCATGCAATGTGGGGTTGTGGGACACGACTGCCAAGTGCCCGAGAAAACTCCTCGTAGGGCCCGCTCCACTTCGTCCAGAAGTTTTCACTTTCAGCTGCTCCGTTTTTCGTTGTACCGTACGGCGTAAAGCTGTTTCTGTAATTTCCGGTTCTTCGTAAGCCAAAAGCCTCGGTCATCAACAAGGGCCTCCTCTCGGCGATGATTCGAAAGATGCTGCCAAAGTCCCATGAATGAAGGGCCGAAAGGAAGAGGCAACGAGTATCTCAGAAGCACAGACTACTGCTGTGCCACAAGCGAGGAGATTAGATTTGTGTTGCCCTCCAAGTTGAAGCCTCATCTCGAGATCTCGAACCATCTCAATGATGATTGGTCAATGGCTCCATGCTGTGCAAGATGGAAAAGAGTGGGGAGGCCGACCGTTTAGTTCGGCCATGTGCCAAACGGTCGAGCAGCTTCACCGGCCGGCACTGCCAGAGCATGGCGGTCGGTGTTCAGTTCGCGGCATCGTCGTGCCTCCGTTCATTTCATTTTAAAACTTGCAGCTCGACAGCAGGCATTGTCCTTGTCAACTGCTGACAGCGGTCAAGCGGTCACGCGACAGCACCGCGGGCGATTTCCCGTCATGAAGGACGGAAAGTCAGCGCGGAGATACTTAGCCTCCGGACGATTTGCTACGTAGAGGTACCGAATAAACTCGTCTAATCCGTTTTTCGTCCTATGCGCCATCTGGCTGGGTCAAGCACTTTCCACGCACATACTGTAACATGTATGCCTGTCCAAAGCTCTTAACCCTAACCGTTCTGTACAAAGTGGGCGTTGAGCAGGCAGAACTGCACTGAAAATGTACATATCTGTACAGGACGAAAAACGGATTAGACGAGTTTATTCGGTATGTACCGCTCTTGAAAAGGCGTCTTGAAAATCGGCCAAGGCCTGCTTCCAACACTACAGTACAGTAGAAACCCTAGTAAATGCAACCCCCAGAAAATGCAAGTCCATACAAAGTTACCTAGTATATGCAAGTCTGCTGGCGGCCTGGATTCGCTAATTTGTATGTGAGTGTGACCCTAGTAAATGCAAAATGCCTAGTAAATGCAACTTCTTTCGAGACTCCCCATAGAGCCCAGATTAGTTGCATTTACTAGGGTGTCTACTGTATTCCTTTCTAGAAGCGATTTAGAAACGACAATCCTCTTGTATACGAAAAGCCTTGCCCGTTTTGTGGTTGATGATCCTGATATCTCCGAAGCCGCGTCTCACACAAAGCTTCTCGGGGACAGCACCTCACTCACCTAGCCAATGCCAAAGCAGCAATATTCAGCGGACAGAAGCCCCGTCGCCCGAGGCTCGATGAATGTTCGGTTCTTTCGAGAAAGCCCTTCGAAAACTCTTTACCCATCCCGTCTTCCCCGAACATCTTTCTAATCCACTCGCATGAACCGTTGCGAAACGATGACCGAAGATCCCAAAATGCGTCGAAGCAAAAAGAAAACGGTCCTACGTGGTGGAGTTCTCCCAATTTCCCAGCTGTGGAGATATCTTCACTCTTGCAGTTAGACACCCGTCGTCCGCAGCTGAAGCTCCAACTCCCAGTCCCGCCCCGTCCGCCGTCGGTCCCTCCATGATTTTCAGCAGCTTGCGCCTTGCGGCCTTGCCATCGACATCGTATTCCCAGCATTTCACATCTTCACATCCAGATCTTCTGGAGATCCCCGTTCTCTCATCAACTTTGGGTATGTGCTCGCGTGAGTGCTACGCCAGATCGAGTTTAAACTACATCTTGCCTTGCGGATTTCCCACGATGCTACTCTTCCACGAGAATCCCGGTAGACGAGGTGACGAGGAAACAGAATCTCGATCTTATCGTTTTTTTTAGACATTCGGCAATGGTCCATTTGCGTCATCATTACCATCTAACAATCGCAAACATGGAAGTTCGCGTGTAAATGGTAATTTCACCATCGTCCACACTAGAGGCATGTGGTTCTTGATCGAAAGTAGTCATCGCGACCTGATCTGTCATAGCATCTTCCGTAGCGTACTAGTAGACGGTACAGTAGGCCCGGGTTTCACCGCGCACTGCCCTCTGCCCTGTCGTCCCCGGCGGTGAAATTACGGACCACAATATTACGTACTGGACTGGACTCACGCTTCCGGTCTCAGATCCAGCCCGGACCGGACACGCCGGGGCTTGCTCCGGCTCGGTTCGGTAGTGGGGAGATTGAATGCCGAGGGAAAGGCCGAAAGTTCTTGGTAAGTGTGAGCGGATGTTTTGGAAGTGTGAACCGAAGGTCAGTGCGCGATGGTCCTTGAATGTCCGACATCAATACCAAGAAGGAACTGAAACGACCGCCAGACGGCCCGTTTCTGTAGCAAGTCGATGCTATGAATAGTTGATGCAAGGGATTCATTGCAAACTAATCCCCATGTTGTCTTGGTGCCTAATCGTACTTCATACACAGGGCAGTTGTAGACTCCAGGGAAAGCTTCTGATGACCCGCGATGGAAGTTTGCTTGAGTTGTCGGTGTTTCAGCAGTTCGAAACTCACCATTGCTAGGTGGCCAAGAGGACCATCACGGGACCGAGGAATAAGGCAATGTCCGGCCAAAAATAGGAGTCGATGAAGCAGACACATTGATCCCGAAAGGTTTCCTTCCCTCCTCACACATTACAGCAGTAAAAAAAATTTTAAAAAAATTCATCGACATAAAGAGAGAACCTGAAAATGCATCACAGCTGAGGCCCAGGAATAAAAAAGCCAAAAAGAGAAAAAGAAAAGATTGGTCTCTCCCGCCGGGAATTGAACCCGGGTCTCGAGCGAATCGAACTGATGTTCAAGCTTGACAAGCTCACATACTGACCACTATACTACGGAAGACTTACAGCTGTGATCAGCTGTCGTAGTTGTTGTTGGGAATTCTCTCGGATGGCATACTTATAAGTCCCACGTACTACGTCTGCATGTTTTCGGAGAAGTGCATGAGGAATGGCACTTGTTCTCCAACCATCGAGGATTTTCCTTCCTTTGAAATATCCATGGTTGAGGCTTCATCTTTTTCTTGTCTTCTTCCAAAACAACAAACTCCATGGGCTCATTATCGCCAACCCTTTCCCAACCTCTCCGGCCGTTATCCGTTTTTGGCATCATGTGAATCTTTGCCCCAGGTAGACAACAGGCAAAAACGAACCCCACCTGTGCGTTGACACCTCCAGATGGGCGGATGAGGGCGGATATCGCCGGATTCAGGGCTCATCCTTCGCAGTTTCTGGCAGTTCTTCGGTAGTCAGGCGGAGAATTTGGGCTTGGCCTGCTGCCAATGTGATGTTGGCTGCACCCAGATGCGCCCAGAATTACCAGATCAGAGGCACGTTACAGGCACCATTTGACTTCATCGCCAGGTTATGGGGTGGACCTTCCTGTTTGGGCTTGTCATGGTCGCGACCAGAATCTTTTCACGCTTTGCCCAGAAGAAAAAATCTTATCTGGGAGCCCTGATATCTAGAAAACATATCATTCCTCTGTCAACGAGAACATAAGACCACAAACACTTCACGCTTCTCGTCTTCTTGAATATCGAACTTCTTGTGTTGTTGACTTTGGCGCATCGCATATCCTCGAACCCCTGATCACAGCGCATCTGCAGTGCCGGCAATCAACCCCACCCCCGCATTCACCATGAGCATTGTTCCCCAGGAAATTTCCATGGACCTTCCGGTCATCGACCTCGACGTCTACCTCAACAACCCCGTCGACTCCCCCGAAGTCAAGGCCGAGTGCGAAAAAGCCGCAAAGGCTCTCATCACCTACGGCGCTCTCGTGCTCCACGATTCGCGCGTCGCAGAGAAGGACAACGAGACCTTCCTCGACCTCCTAGAGGACTACTTTGCGCAGCCCGAGGAGGAACTCCGCAAGGATGAGCGTCCCGAGTTGAGCTGGCAGATTGGTGTCACTCTGGAGAACACCGAGAAGCCCAAGTGCGCCGTTGACGAGCCATGCCTGAACGTTATCCAGCGCCTTGCGCCCGAGGAGAGGCCATTGGATATTTCCGGCCACCATCCCGATCCCAAGTGCCGTTTCTTCTGGCGCATGGCTGAGCAGCCGCCCTACGAGACCAAGTTCCCCGGCTTGAACTCCGAGAATGTCGTTCCTCAAGCGCCACACATTAAGGAGCGCTGGAACCCGGCCATGGAGCACTGGGGTACCTCGATGAAGAGCGCTGTCGAGGGCCTCACTGAGATGACTGCCGTTGGTCTCGGCTTGCCTGCTGGCACCTTTAAGGATGAGGGTAAATACGGGTATGTCTTTCCTGTAGTTTCTTAACCTAACAACACCACTTTTGCCATCTCACGATCACTAACATCCTTTCCTCCCCAAAAACAGCCCCCACCTCCTCGCCCCAACCGCCTCCGACCTCGAGAAGTACGGCCAAAAGGACACCATCTTGGCCGGCTTCCATACTGACCTCAACTTTCTCACCATCCACGGCCGCTCGCGCTACCCGGGTCTGCACATCTGGGCCCGCAACACGGGCAAGCGCATCGCCGTCAAGATCCCGCCCGGCAATTATTTGTTGGTGCAGGCCGGCAAGCAGCTCGAGCACATCACGGGCGGCCTCATCAAGGCCGGCTTCCACGAGGTGGTGGTCAACGAGCGCACCGTCGAGGTCATCGAGAAGCGCAAGCAGCAGTTTCCCGACCGCCCGCTGATTCGGATTAGCTCGACTTTCTTCTGGCATCTGAACTCGGATCATGATCTTGCTCCTATTCCCAAGTTGGCGGAGGAGGCGCATAGGTTGAGGGCGGAGCAGTTTAATCTGGGGAGGGATGAGGGTGAGGAGAAGACGTACCCGCCGATGAAGGTCGGTGAGCTGGTGCAGGAGGAGTTGAAGCACATTGCTTTGATGGCTTAGAGGGTCGGTGAAAAGGGGATTGGGGAGTGTATGTACGGAGGGAGGGGGATGTACGATTGATATAGAAAAGTTGGGTTCATATAGTTTAGCATTGCATATAAAGTCATTTTGTTCAGGAGTTCCTGTTGTTCATCGAGTTCTCCGTGATTCGTCTGCGAGCACGACCATTCTAGCATCTTGTGAGTGAGCCCACGCAACATTGTGTGCAGATGATCATCAGCGATGCACACCATCGAAATGCTTCACTAGTTCGAAGATTGCAACAGAGCACACGAATCAAGAATCGGCCGTTCTCTTCATAGCAATTCCCTTGCGAACATAGAAAACAAGAATGGCTCGCAAGTTGTTGAACTGCAAGCCCCAGACATCGTCGTATTGACAGTATGCGGCCCGTGGAGTTAAGGATATAAGGCTCCCAACTGCTTCGTTTTCCAACAACCAACTACGACAGCTGATTAACAGTTGTACATCTTCCGTAGTATAGTGGTCAGTATGTGAGCTTGTCAAGCTTGAACATCATCAGTTCGATTCGCTCGAGACCCGGGTTCAATTCCCGGCGGGAGAGACCAACCCTTTCTTTTTTTTCCTTTTTTCCCCGACGCGGGTCGCGGCACTGGATTTTGATGGTTGGTTGGTTGGTTGGTTCCCTTCTATTTTCTTGAACTATTTGTTCTCTTTTTTTATTTTTACTTTTCTGTCCTCCCGTCCCTTTGGTTATAAGGACGCATGATTCCGTCATCCAACATCCCCAAGGCAAATGATCCCAAGTTATGTGTCAGACTGCAGCGTCAACCCCAACTGCTTCTACACTTCACCCTCCACCACTCTACCTACATTAAAACCCCCGGCCAAGTATTAGTATCAGGCGGCGATTTATACCAGCACATGTTCCTCTCCACCTCCCCTCTTTCAGGCTCTCCCACAACCCTAATACCGGTCCTCTCATCATTGTCTCGCCCAGACGAGCTCGAAGGCGCCGATTGCCCACTAGCACTGGCACTAGCTGCTCCAGCTGCTCCCAACGGAATATTCTCCGACGTCTGGCTCTGGCTTTCCAGCGATTTACTCCCTCCTGAGCTCTGGGGTTGAATCACTCGGGAAAGGGTTGCTAGAGAGAGGATGGAAGAGGCGATGATTGTGAGCGCGGATTCGGCGGTTGCGTAGTAGATTAGGGGGGCGGTGTTGACTTGGTTGTGTTAGCAAGTGAGGAAGTAAGTGGGTATGGTGTGTGGGAATGACGGAGGGTACGTACAAGTAAAGTCTGATGAGGTGAGGCCTGAGATTACGGTTGCTTTCATTACGGCGGCGGCTCCGGAGCTGTTGGTTGGTTGATTAGCAGCGGAGTTTATGGTAGCGGTTTGTTAGATACCCCTAGATGGGAATGCAGAGTACATACAGAAGGGCGACGATGACGGCTAGGGAGATGCCGAGTTTTTCTTTCCATTGTAGCATTTGGAGGTTCCAGAATAGTGCTAATGGAAGGACAGCTAGGATGAAGTCCACGGCCGCGGAGTAACCTATGTCCATCGATATCAGTACGAGATCCAGACTGTTGTCAACACTGATCAAGATACATACCAGCAGCAAACATAGCATACTGCGGATACACCTGATTATCCCAACACGTCCCCTCCATATAGGCGTCCCACGTCTTTGCGGCTGGCGAACACCGGATCCACATGAAGAGGGCGTTGACGATCAGAAAGACGTGGATGGTAGCGACGCCGAGCCAGAGGAGGTCTTTGGTCCATCTGCCCGACAGCAACCGGAGCAGCGTGAGGGCGAACGAGGTCTTGCTCCATACCGAGGCGAGGATGGAGAGGGTGCCGATAAAGTTGCCGATTAGACCGATGGTGGGGAGGTTGTCTTCAGGGATGGCTTGGACGTGTTTGCCGAGGCCTTTGGAGGTGGCGATGGTGATGATGAAGGTGGAGGTTTTGAGGACGAACTGTTGGATTGTCAGTGTGGTGGGTGATGTCTGATGAGAAGAGAAAAGTGCACTTACCCATGACAAAGAACAAACATGGTCATCCCACCATAGCTTCTTCTTCGAACGAATCTTCCATACTATCCTGACAAGAAGGGATAGCGCTGCCAAACCGGTGAGCGTCCAAGTAATGGCGAGGATCTCGGATCCTCGATTTTCAAATTCCATCTTAACGAAAGTGATAGTGATAGTAGAAAGAGAAGAGCAAAACCGTCCATGGGTTGAGGGTTGAGGACTGTGCCAGACTGAGACCTACCAGTGGTGGGTTCTGGGTTCAACAAGCTGTCAAGAGTGTCTTATAGGAAGAACAAATTCCTTGGGCAGCTTGCGATACACAACATATGCGATCTGTTCGGGCCCATGGTGCGTGGGCCAAAGGTCACACATAGTGACCGTCGACCCCGAAGAAGAGAACTCGAGGAGAGGTAGGAAGCCTACTTGGGACACATACTGCTGGATCCCTTTTTGGTAATGGTACTTCATACCTCGGATTCGAACTCTTGAGACCGCCGCAACCGGGGCCGAGAGCATCCTCACCGGGTCAAAACAGCTTTTCCCGTATCCGAGGTTGTACTTCGTTTGCTGGCGGGCGGTCACGGCTGGTAGTGTCACGATGGGTCCTCCAGTCCTTTGGCTCGCTTTTGGTGTTTACGGACGCTTGCGCGGCGATAAAACCCTTATTGTTGTCATTTGGGGCAACACATCAGCCGGCTTGATCATACACCTCCCTTTTCTTGTGATACCCGTGTGTTATGGTTCCTCAGGATTGCTGTCGGTAAGGGACTGGACTGAGCGAGCTCAGGCACCACCACAACCGTTGGGGTTCAGCTCCCATGAGTATGATTAGAAGTCTCATTGCATATGCTGCTTGATCTTGATTGCTAGTCCCAACGGCGGGATCGTCAGGTACGAACCCGATGCCGAACCCATCATGTCGAGGCGGGATGATGTTGGCTGCAACCCTTATCACAGGTGGTTCCCCTTTCTTCAGCTGAACTGGTAGAGCTGACTGTGTGCTCCAATTCACCAAGACGTCGACGTCAACCGCGTTATGTTATTTCCTTGTCTCCTGGAAAGTGAGGAGAATACTTTCAGGTAAAATGTCTAACCAAGTGATTTGATCCATCCCCTGTTCCTGAAGCGAGTTTGCCATTGGGGACCGGGAGGTATAAAATGCCATGTTAAGATGTCAACAGGGGCATTGTGAATACCGACAACGGTTCACTACCACCTTATAACCTGCTTTCCGGGCTGGTCAATGCGGATGCCAAATCCAAGGCTGAAAGCGAAAGACCATGATGTGAAATTACTGATAACCAGCGCGATGTCTGGAAGATGTGAGGGTTCATTTACACGCGAGTTGTGTTATCTTCTGTCGCGTTCATCGAGTTGTCGACGGATGTAAAGAGGAAGAAGGAAGACATCGCGCCTGCAATGACAAGAAGGAGCGTCTGGCTCGCTGTGTTAGCGCTATGCTTGGCCCAAGCTCTCGCTGCGCAGTGCTCAAATGACAGCTGTCTTAGCGGTAAGTTTGCCCTGTAGCCAGCTGCTAGCGGGTGCTGTTGACGTAACCGTCCTCGGCTGTTTCAACCTCCCAGGTCCCGTCCTTTCTTATTACGATGCCTCCAACTCGAACTCCCGTCTTTGCTTGAACACTTGATAACTAACACATTGTTTGTCACACAGCCGTTCGAAATGCGCCAACTGGTAGAAATGCCACGGCAGACTGTTCCTTCCTTGAGCAAGCTGCCCCCACGGGGACACCCAGCAGGAGGACAACCACGACAACGGTGACCAGCACAAAGAGTGTTGCGACTCTTACACTACATCGCTCTGCGACCGTTACCACAAAGACAGGGCCAATGAGTTCGACCGCTTCCGAGACCGATGATAATGGAAACCATAAGCGGGCAGAAGTTGATTACGATGTTGTCAATGGGGAGGGACCGGGCTACTTACCCGTACAGGCTCTCCAGGAGCGGCGGGTGACAACGAGCCCAACTTCGGCGACACTACCTCTGTATGTGACAGAATGCTCTTCAGCATCTGCGTATTTGTCGGCATGTTCTTGTCTGGGGCTCTCTCAAGTCACCAAGGCCGCTGCCCATCCGGTCACTACGAAGACAGTGACTGCTATTAGGACGGTCGCCAACATTACCCTGCCGCCTTTCTTTGCAAACAGCACAAGCCCAGCAGGGCACAATGGGACAGGGACAGGAATAGTTGCGAGCACGATATATACGGGAAGAAACAGGGGAAGCACTAGTTCTCTACGCCCTACGACATTGTTTACAAGCCGAGTGACCTCATCCAAAGGAGCAAGCAGTGGTTCGGAGTTGAGCAGCGTCTCAAGAACAGCAACAGTTTCGAGCACCAAACCGACTGTACATGTGGTGACCATTGCAACGCTGACGACGACGAAGGAATCGTTATGGGTGAACACATCGTCGACGCGCAGTTATCCAGGTGGAAATGCCACGCTTGCCCCTTACCCAAACTCTACGGCAGCTCTAGCAACAGCATCTGCGAATATTACGTCTTCCTCATGGCTCAACGCCACTGCGAGTGTCAAATATCCGATCCCCATAAACAGCACAGCGTCATGGTATAATGGCACCTTCACCAGCTCAACACTGGCAGGCACCGGAACGGGTGTGATCTCTACAACCGCGAGTGTCAAGTTTCCAATTCCAAAGAACAGTACGGCTTCATCGTACAATGGGACGTCAACAAGCTTTCTGCCACTGGGAACCGGGACAGGAGTCCTCCTAACAACCGGCACCGGGGCTATCAGAACAACCACCAGCGCGAGAATACCTTACCCCATGAACACCACAGCACCATGGTCCAACGGAACCTCAACAACCTTTCTCCCCCTAGGCACCGGGACGGGCGTCATACTAACAACCGGCACCGGAGCATTCCCAACAACAACAACAACAACCACCGCACGATTTCCCTTCCCCGTCAACACCACAGCCTCCTGGTCCAACGGAACATCAACATCAACAGCCCCAACAGTCCGCGGCACCGGCACCGGCACGGGAATACTGGTTACTGGCACTGGCAATTACAACACCTCTACTCCCACTTCCACTTCCACTTCCACCACTACCACATCCAGTCCCTCCCCAACAGCCACCGAAGACTTAACCTGCGGCGAAACTTCCACCCCCTTCTCGCTTCGCGTGTCCCAACCCGGCGGCACTTTCGACCAATGGTTCGTTCACGTCGTTGGTAACGGGTTGCTCTTTACTAGCAGCCAGTCGCTTGCAAGCTCGTTTAGTGTGGAGGGGACTGGGCATCTTTGTGCTATTGGGTACAAAGATGGGAGTGGGAGGCCGAGGATTGCGGCGGTGGGTGTTGCTGGTGCTGCTGCTGCCAGGGACGATGGGAGTGGTGACGGGAGTGGTGAGGGAGGAGAAGGTGAGGGGCCGGTGTGGATGTTGAGACAGGGAACGTTGAAGGCTTATTGGGAGGATTATAGAGCTTTGGAGTGTACGAGGGAGGGAGGGTTGAGTTGTGCGCCTGCTAATTCTACGAGTGGTGCGGTTGGGGGGTGGGTTGGGTGTGGGTTGCAGTTGAGTTTGGGGAGGGATATTGATGTTGGGTATGGGGGGTTGAATTGCACGGCTGTTTCTTTGGAGGTTGTCGAGTCT
Organism: Neurospora pannonica FGSC 7221; assembly: GCA_009805235.1. NCBI lineage: Eukaryota > Fungi > Ascomycota > Sordariomycetes > Sordariales > Sordariaceae > Neurospora > Neurospora pannonica. The sequence continues at coordinate 17,833 of RANY01000216.1, forward strand.
TAAGGGGAGTATGGAGTTGATAATGTTTTGGATTCATATAATATATAATTCTGTTTTGAAGCGCATTACAACTTGAAACCGAAAAAAGAACAAGCTTTTGGTAGCCTTCCCTTCCCGCCCCATTCTAATACTCATATGTGATTTGCGTATACAAAGCTTCTTCCCTTAGAGGCGTTCACCCCCAATACTCAATTTCCCGCCGCCTAGTCATTCGCACATACATTCCCTCCTGCCTAGTAAACCAACTCTGCTACTCTGCGGCAGATATGTAGCTGGTCTATTGACTTCCGGCCGCCTTGGCATAAGGTTAGTACTTTGCTTTTCCCTCGGTATCAGGTTGAATGAAGTCTCACGAACGCGACCATTCCCAAATAACCCACCCGCCTCGTTTCTTTCATGTCCACGAGTTGCCAGAAACCCTTATGTGCCGAGTCACCACAAAAGTTGCATGTGAAATAGGAAAACCGAGGACACGAAGTAGAGAGGGTACCTTAGACAGGCATCCACGAGTTTGTTTGATGGGATAAATGGAAGCCCCAGGGGAGATGTATATTCAGTAAGGTAGGTATGTATCCAGTGCCAGTATCAACAGGGGTACTTATCCCAACCCTTATATAAATACCCAACATCCCAAAGCATCCATCCCTCCCGTTGGTTCCAAAGCACCTCACCTCACCATTCACTCATTCACCACCTGCCTTTACTAGAAATAGTAACCAACCCCTTACTTCATATTAGCCAACAAATACTTCAACCCCGCCCACGCCTCGACACCACTCGGCAAAATCTGCGCAGCAGGCAGGACGAATCCGTTGGCACCGGTATCTCTGAGTTCCAACGTGAAAGAGTAATCAGCGCCCGTGACGTCCAAAGCGTAGTCGACGGAGGAGCCCGTGGTCTTGTAGATGGTGGAGCAGATGGGCCCGTAGTTGAAGGTGGTGCCGTAGACGGCCTTGATGGCGGCCACGGCGCCCTTGGCGAGGGCTTGGTACTCGGCGTTTTTGGCGGGGACGGCGGAGCAGGTGTAGCCGTAGGCTGTTGATGACCTATGTTAGAGAGGGCTGAAATGGGTTGGTAAAGGGGCAAGGGGAAACATACGAGACATGAAAAGCTGCGAGTACGAATGCCAATCAATAAACAACTTCAGTCCCTGGGCAGCCTTGACCTTATTCAAGAAAGCAGCAAGCGCGGTCGTCTCGGGAGCATCGCTCTGCTTGGCGCCCTTGTAGTCCTCGTCGCAGGGGGATGTGGAGGCGCCGCCCGAGGTGGACCAGTGGGCGGGCCAGTTGCGGTTGATGTCGCGGCCGACGCACGAGGAGCCAGAGTTGGTCTGGCGGTTCTTGCGCCACAGGCGCGTGGTGGTCTGCGTGAAGATGAAGCCGTCCGGGTTGACGACGGGGAAGATGTAGAACTCGTACTTGTCGACGAAGGACTTGACGGTGGCGTCGGAGCCGTAGTTGTTTAGGAGGTACCAGGCTTGGTACTCGGCGACCTGGAGATTTTGTTAGTTGGATACCTCTACATATTCGTGAGAACAGATGTGATGCGATCGGGATGACATACCATGGTGGTGATCCACTCGCGCGCATGCACGGTACCGTGGAACACAATGGCGGGCTTGACGCCCTTGCCGGCGCTACCCCAGAAACGGATACCAGTAATGGTGTTTCCGTTGACAGAGGTGCCCGAGGTGACGATCTCGGACTGGTTGGAGTGGGCAGCCACGAGGTCGTTGAGGAAGGTAAGGTGGTCAGCATAGGCGTGGTACGAGTTGAACCAGGTCTGGTCAGCCGTGCCGGCGTAGGCCTGGAAGCCGGACTCGTTGGCGATGGAGACGCCGAGATCCTCGTGCATGGTGAGGGTCTCGAAGCCCTCGGCCTGGGCCTTGAAGGCGGCGAGCTTGGTGGGCGGGATGACAACGTCGGCGTGACCGCCAACCTTGGCCGCACCCTTCCAGGTCTCGAGGTCGAGGTCGGCGATGATCTTGTTCAGCTTGGCGGCATCATCACCGGCGGCGACACGGAGGACCTTGTAGCCATCGTACGAAGTCCGCTTGGGCCGGGCTTCGGAGCGGATGGCGGTGGCGGAGGCAAGGCCCAGGAGGGCGGTGAGGATGGAGAGGGACTTCATGGTGGTGGTGGGCTTCGAGATGCTGTGTTCTCCGTCGCTGCCTTCTCCCTCAAGATCATGATGGCGGTCGATGGGTCCTCAGCCATCTTATAGTTGCCCAGTTTGTGTATAAAGCCGGGGTGCGGTTCGGTCAAAGGTCCCGTCTGGATCAGCATCAGCATCGTGAGGTCCGAGCTAGGAAGAGTAGGTAGGTGATAGAGTGGATAGTTGGGGTAGGTAGCAGTCGATATCGAGGTCAAGCTCGAACGGGAAGGTGTTTGATGGGCCAAGTAACCGGCCTCCATCCATGTTCGGCATCTGGATAGACGCATTTTCGAAGGGTGATATGCATAAGATCTCGGTAGCACTTCCGTACCGCGGTTCGCCTCATACTATCACGAGACTCCCATTGGCCGGGAGAGTGCTCAACTTCAGACAACCAGATTCGTTTGTCGGGAGCCCCTCGGATGCCCCTTGATAATTCCAATCCTTTACTTGAGTCAACTGGGCGGTGTCTCGCAACCGTCAACCGGGAAGGGCAAGTCGGGGACGATTGCTTGGATTGGTACCTTTTGATCGGCACGTTGGTTGCATCGTCCTGCATCGCGGCATGACCTAATCCGGAAGGTTGTGATCCCATTCATGCCCCTGCTCTTTGCCAGCCACGGCGCTGCATTATGCCATCTCGTGTTTCTCTTGGTGTTGGCAAAAGCAGCCCAACGTCAAGCGGCAGTCAAGATCACAGATGGCTGGACTTTCGATGAAAATTGACTCAAAAAGGTTCTAGAACCCATGCGACCTCCCCCAACTGCCAGTCTGCCCCAAGTTTAAGCTTGGATTGACGTAGCATTGCTTGGCAAGATCGAGAAGGTTGCAACGGGCATCGCATGAGTCTATCGACATTTTCGACAACCATCCGGCAGGGGTTGTGTCCAGAAACTGCAGAAAGCTCTAGGAAAGGCGCCATCTTCCCCATGTGTTTGCGATCGCACAAGTTACCGCAGTAGATTGTCTTGATTGACTTGTATCACCATCTCAGCTTCCTGTTCTGGCAGTAGGTAGCTATAGCTTCATCCCCTGATCTTGCTGCTTCTTGAGAGAACCAAGGCTCTTTGCCCCGTATCGCGTGTGACATCTTGACAGTTGGCGTGGGGTTCCTATATCCTCGGTGTGATGCCGCGGTAGATACCTTAGGTATCGCAATGTTGAATGGGCCTGGACCTCTCTGGAATTCGATATTGGCCATGCCCTAATGCATTAGGCGAGCTAGAGGCCCCTACCTCTATGTAGGTAGCTAGGTAGGTAGGTGAGGTTAAATCGCGGAGAGGGGAGCGGAGGAGCTAGTATCGCGAAATGGCAGAGGCAGAGGCGGGGTACAAGGCGCGTATGGGCAGGAAGGATGGAGCGCTCAATTCAAAAGTCAAACGGATCGGCAGAACTTGGGTAACAAATATTCGGATATCTTCGCCGTCTGAGAAGAAGAATGTTGTCAACATGATTACACGACGAAAGAGCTGCTGTTGTTGGTGTTGGTGTTTCAGCGGTTGTTGAACGAGGTACAGAGTGGAGTCCAGGAACAAGCTCGGTGAGCGGCCCGGGTTGAGTTCGGTCTGGACTCTAGACCGCGGCCGCCAAGTACAAACGAATAACCCCAACCCTCATGTAAAGCACCAGCGGATAACCCAAGATGTTTGAACCTCGAAGATTCGACATGAGGAGCATAACATTATCTTCAAAATACCTTGGTATTGTTCTTCGATATTAACTTAACTATGCGTTTGTAGTTTGTTCCTTTTCTCAACTGCGCCTGCGTGAGGACTTCCCGAAGGCGATACATCATGGGTTCAATAGCGGCGTGCCATGATCCCCTACCTCAAAATCGGTAAGTTTTGTTTGGTGGTTTATGACTTGAAAACCCACTTGAACGCTTCATAATCTTCTTACATATCACTCACCCTCAAACCGAGTCTTTCTCAATTGCCCAAACATCGAGACAATAGGGTTGAAATATTGAAGACAAAACTCACAGTTCACGATCTCTTAGCCTCCCCACTAGACTCCACCCACTCAGGATTTAAGGTTTGCCGGGCAAGCACCGAACCCCTTCCTCCGATCCCGTTCCATCTCCGAGTCACGCCTTCGGTGTTGAGACATCACAAGTTACTGACCCAGAAGAATGAGAGAGATTCCGGAATTTTGATGTGACGTCAATTCCTAGGTAGGTAGATTACAACACTATGGGTAACGGTAGGGACAGATTTTCCTCTTTGCTTTTGTTTTTGTTTCCTTCAATTCCTCCGCCACAGAAATGGAAATGGAAATGGAAATGGAAATGGAAATGGAACCCCAAGCCGATGCGAATGCGATGCCGCCCAACCGGAAACCACGGAAACCGGAACGCCCTCAAATCAAAAATAAAACTGCTGCTGAGGTGGCTGGCCAGGTGGTGGATGGGCTAGGAAGTCAAAGTTCATCGTGTCTACGCCGGTGTTGAAGGGGTCGGGGGATTCTATCACATTGGACCCAAACCTTGTCAGTAAAAATCCGGGTAGGTGACAGAAGGGAAGGGAAAGAAGAGGGAAGAAGGAAAGAAAAGACTACTACTAACCCCAGAAAATGGAATCATACAGATCCATCGGCGACATATAAGTAGCCGGATCAAACTGCGACATATCCTGCGGCATCACACCACCACCCGGGCCCGGGGCCGGATCGGCAGCGGCACCCGGCTGTTGGAGGGGTGGCATGTTGTATGGTACCCTATTCTCCTTGTTAGCATCATTCCAAGAATCGCTGCTGGGTAACCAGAAAAGGAACAAGACGTACCCTCCCTGGTACTCCGCCCCCGCCCCCATCTGCTGCTGCCCCCCATTCTGCTGCTGCATCTCCGCCATAGCCAGCGCGGCACTCTGATGCGGATCCAACGGACCCGTCGTCCCCATCTGCTGCTGCACCCCCCCTCCTCCTGCTCCTCCTCCTCTCCCCTGCTGATCCTGTCCGAGACCATACAACGGATACCCATTAGGGAGCCCCGCAAGCTGGTTAATCTGCAACGGCGTCCTCGTCCCCGACGCCGGGCCGGAAATGCTTCCCTCGCGCTTAATCCCCGTTGGTCCGACAACCGATCCATGGTCATAGATATTCTTCAGCGCCGTCAACGCGCGCGACAGCGGGCCCGAGAGCTCAATATCGTGATCAGACCTCGGAATGTGCGGTTGCGGCGACGTCTGCTCCTTAGCCGCCGTGGCGGACAGAGCGGAAATCAAATCGCCTTGGAGCTGGCGCACTTCCGGGTCTGCCTGGGTCTCGCCGAGGATCCCCAGCAAAACGGCGGAGGAGAGACCGTGATAAGTAAAAGCCCAGGAGCGCGTGGGGATCACGGAGAGCTGGTGCATGGCGAGGAACATGCGGACTGTTTCCGTCAGGTTCTCTTTGCATTTGTCGGCCAGGTACTTCTTTTGGGACTTTTCGAGCCGGCTGTTTTCGCGCTGGAGGGCTGGGCGGCAGCAGACGGAGACGATGAAGGAGGTGTGGAGTCTGATGGCGTAGTGTTGGAGGCGGTCCATGGCGGATTTGCAGGCGTCTTTGGTGCGCAGCTGTAGAATGAGCTTGTCTCGTATGCTTTCTACGTCTGCGCAGTTGGTCAGGATTTGGGTGTAGGTGGCGGTGGCTGCGGCGTCGGGGTTGAGGCGCTGCGAGATGATTTGGCAGAGGTGGTACATGGCCTCGAGATAAGACCACCCGTCTGTCTCGGCGGTCGGTGAAAGTGGGATAGGACAACAAGCGATGTTGGTCATTGGTGATCGGTCAAAGGATAGTGAAGTGAGCGTATCGTGCCAGAGGCAAGTCCACCTGGGGGAAAAGTTAGTATGGAGTTACGGTTGTCCCTTGAATGGATGATCAATCTTACCAAAGCCTCCTCCTAGACATCTCCTTCTTCACAATTTCGGGCGATTGGCGGCCGTCAAGAACCTGTGGGCGGTGGACGCCAAGGGACTGCGCCAATCGACATGTAAGTCCAAGCAAAGCCCATGAAGCTTCAGCTTTCATGTCATTGAGTAATACGAAGCTTGTCATCATCATGGCTTGTATCGAGTCAAGGTTCGGCCTAAACACAGTTAGCGGAACAAAGTGACTAGCATTGAATGGGCGCCTAACATACCTTAACAGAAAGTTACCCAGCCTGAGAAAGTGGAAAGAGATTTGGATATACTTTTGCGCATCTCTTGTTCGGATATGGTATGGGGTCTCGTGGTACTGTGAGCCAACCGCAAGGACGGCGAAGAGAATGGCAAGCCATGACGCAGAGACAGGTTTCGTCGTCTTGGTCGCAGCTCTGGCGTTTTTGGCTCTATCTTCGAGATAGATCATCAACCGGGACTCGAGATCGTCAATGTCGATAACAAAGCCCCAGAATGGCTGGGGTATTTCCTTGTAGGTTCGGAAAAGTCTAAAGGGTGTGAGTCTATGTTTCTCTCCAGATGTCAGGTGAGGGGGGGTAAAAATGCCCACTTCATGACCTCCCGGTCGGAAGGCAGTTCGGAAGAGATATCGGACGTTAGCCTGTCCAAGTGGCGGGAGGACATGAGCGGAAAGGGGGCCGAGTTATCGAGCCCCAGTAGGGAACGCATGTCTTGGCGTATAAAGTTTACGTCTTGTGGTTCATCGGTTGCGGTTTGTTCCCTTAGAAGAGCTGGAATGCTATTCTGGCCAACATAACGGGTGGTCTCCACGGCTTCGGGCTCTAACAGAATGGTTAGATGTGACCACTAACCTTGTGAAAATGTTTGGAAAGGGGGGAGTTGTATGACACACCGTATGTTCTTATTGATTCACGGGCCTCATGGCTCAAGCTCCGGCCTTCTTGAGCGTCTGGCGAGTGCGGCCTCTTCTTGGTGTGAGAGAGATCAGTGGAAACCGAGGACGGTTTGCCGGATGCTGACTTGTTGGGTTTGTAGGAACAGAGCTGCGGGTGTTCCCGCTTGACACAGTTTTCACATGGACTTTTGTTGTCACACTTAACTTTTCTCTGTCTGCAGGGCCAGCAGGCGGTACCTGTGGAGGGGGTTAACGTGAGTAAGAATTTGATTCAAGAGTAGGTACTAAGCAGCCATTCCATAACGGGAAGGGGGGTTGTCAAGTTGTGGGTGGGTAAGGGAAAGCAGTATATGAGTGTCTAGAACCAGAGTTGAGGTGCATGACGGGAGGTGATGGTCACGGACTTTTGAACCGGATTGCTGGGACCGGACCCGGGAAGACGGGGGTCAAGAACGGGGTATGGGAAGCGTGGGGAAGGTTGGGGGTAATGCGGCAATGGGGCCATCGTACCACAGCCTCAAAAGGAGAATGGCATGAGGTTACATGATATCCGGAAAGTGGACAATGGATAATCATCAAGCAGCTGATGATGATGACATGGAAGGGATGAATAACTAGGAAAGACCCACTGACCATATCGAACCTTGCGGTGGGAATGGATGATGCGGTTGGCCTCCTCAGGAGTAAGATCCTCGAGGTTGGGGCTCTCATGGGAGTCGGACATGGACATGGCCTTTGCTGTATATGACTAGGTATATGAGGGCTATACGAGTCGGGGCTGGGGCGGAGACGGAGGCGGGACGTGGTAAGCCTTGGACGAGATGAAGGCCGGAACGGGGAACGGGGAACGGGGTCCGCCAAACCACCATCCGAGCACTTGTTCCTTAGTTTCCGAGTAGTCTTTCTCTCGGGTCCAGTCGTCAGTCGTCACTCTTTCTGAGTGTGGACGACTCGGACGACGACGAAGCGAATCCGAGGATAGCGTAGTGTAGCCTCCGTTGGAGTACCCTATGAGCCTATGCACACTGCAACAGCGAGCAGGGCTTGGGATTGGTGGATCCGCGGCTATTCGAGGAGAACCGGGAGGGAAAGGGATTGACTTGATGGACACGGGCCCTGGATTCGGGAAAGGGGTGAGTGAGAGAATATGGGGGGAATACCGATGCAAATCCGAAGGGAGGGCACTCTGGGTGATAAAAGAAGCCGAGAAAAGCAGAGTAGGAGGGGCCCTTTGACAGTCCCTGTTCGGAATTGGCGGAATCTCTGAAATGTGTGAGTGGGAATTGGAACGTGTGCGCAGTCGACAGTGGCGGACTGGCGGCAGATGGGCGACGGATCCGCGATGGATTATTGGAGGGCTAGCCGGCTTCCGTTGACGCGCCTAGTCTCAATAGTGGTGTTGACTCCCGAAGCTTTTAGGGGTCTCGATGTTCACTTTTCTGGCCGGTCTGCCTTGTCCGACATCCTTTGAGACCTTCAACAACAAACATCAACAACAAACAAACCAAAGCTTGCTTTCCTACTTGGCAATTCGTCTTGTATCGAAATCGAATTTATAAGGTCTCAAGTTTCTCCCATGCTCGCCTTACTGTGTAGTAGGTCCGAATAGGTTCGTTGGCTGTCCCATTTCGGGTTGTCGAACAGGGAGACAGGGTACCTTCTCTCGGGAACAGAGACAGCCCAGCTTGTGACATCATCTTTAGACCATTTACTGGCTCTGTCAGTTCCGTCTGATAGTCCATCTAGAGAGCGGTGGGAGAATTGGAGGTGGTCGTAAAACTCTATCGAAGTGTCCGTTCCATTCATCGGTGCATCTGGCACGCAGGAGCTCATGTTTCTGGACGTTTGAAGTCGGCATGCACATCGATAAGTCGGCCTGCAACAAAGCCCCAGTGCATGTCCAAAATTGTCCAGGTTCAGTTGCATTGGTGTTCAGACTTCAGAGTTCCGACTTCGGGTCTGTCCAATGGCATGGCACGAATCGTAAGTGGGTCACCGACGATTTAATGTAGCAGCGGACACATCCGTCCCTCGCCGTCCTCGAAAGTCAAACTGTCCGTTGAAACGTTTTTCGTGCGTATGAGTTCCTAACTTGTGTTAGGCATATGTATGCATAGAGCATGCGCCGCATATCTGAGAGCTACCTGTAACTATGTAATAGCACGTATGTATCCCACGCAGTCAGAGTCATTTTCTGTAGCCCGCCTTTTGGATCCTAGAGTGTCCCCATTCCACTTGCCAGCAAGAACCAGAACCTCACAAAATGCTGACAGGGCACCTGCGCTGCCTGGACTTTGCGGGCCGTTCCTTCTTGACCGCGCCAGGCAGCAGACCGGTTGGTTCGTGTTCCTGCCCTGGGAAGTGGGAGTAACAAAAGGCGATTTAAAGAAATTAAAAGAACCAAAGTTTTGAACCTCAAACCTTTCTCCGTGCTCAGACGAAAACTCTCCAAGTTGCAACCAAGATGACAGATCACAGAACCCGCCGTCCAACATGCTCTCTCATGCCCACGACCTCATGTCTTCCATCCGATGACCGAGCGAACCCCCACGACCCTGACAGCAGCGACTTGTCACTTACTGTGGACTCCTCCTAGGGCTGCCATCCCCTGCAGTTCTGCAAGTAAACGCGAAAGATGGGCGTTCAGAGGGTGCATACGGCCATTCCCAAAATGGTCCCGTCGCATGCGAAAAGGCCGCGAGCCTGCGACGCCTGCGCGGCCACGGCGGCTACCCTTCACCACCACCAGTGATATCACCACCCATACCAGCAGTACCACTACCGCCGCGCTCTTTTGAACATCGGGCTGAATGTGACCAATTGCGCCGACAGTGGGCTTTTTGATCCTGTGGCAGGTTCTTCCAGTGGTTTGGGCGTTGATCTGGGAACGTATCGAGCTGGATTGGGACTATTAACCACTCCAAACAGTCGACGGCTCGGCGCGATTCTATGGCCATCCACCGCGATTGATCGTTCCCTTCACTGTTTCTTGCAACTCTCCAGATCAGGCGAATCTTTTGCCCAAGTCAGTTCCGGGCGCTGCCACCTAATTATAACCACGGCACGAAGCTCGCCAAGTTCGTCCGAAATGCTCAAAGGTGTTCAAACACCTTGCACGAACAGGACCACGAAAAATCCCCTTGTCCCGCTCGCGCGAACCGTGTCTTTTGAACTTGATCAGTCCAAATTCCAACCCAACTCGCCTTTCCCCGCTGCGCCTGCTTTTGCTCCTCGATCCCGACTTCGTGAAGCAAACGAGACCGGCGGCTATGGCCAAGGTTGATTTCATGAAAATCGGTTAATCGAGGTCAAAAAACTACAAGAGTATCAACGCCGCCAAGATTTACTTGTCGCTCACCCTGACAACCGCAAAGCCTTGGGGGGCAAAGCCACAGTGGTATTGTTTACTCCCGCACACTTGTCGCCCTTCACGCCCAAGACGCCCCCGCTCTGTAGAAGGTCAAATCGGGAGATCAGGTATATCTCACAGTCGCGTTGTCTTCCTTTACCGTGGTGGTCGATTTTTTTGCCTTGTCGCTAACTGGTTTGTTTACTTCTCGAGGCCCGATCTCCCACGGCACAAATGAACCCTATCACTCCTAGAAAGAGGAATAGCCCCGTCGAGGAAATCATAAACCGACTCAATAACGACTATAATCTGGGCATCCAGTGCGTTGCAGACGCAAGTCTCACCCCGCACCGCCGGAAGGAGCTGGCCGAGGGAGACGAGGATTTCGGTCGCCATGACAAGATATACCGAGTGCTCAATTTCCTCTACTGGCGGAAGGATGACTCTCTGAAACAAGCAGAAGCCAACTTCTTCATCGAGGCCAAAGCCGCGAGCTCGAACTGGGTACCCAAGGCCCACGCCGACCCTGATACCCTTCCGTGGTCCAAGGAACCTCCCCGTGCGGCTACCGCAGGCCAACAATGGGCATTACAGACCGTGTTGCTCGAGGTGCTTAATAGGTTTATGCCATCTCCCAACAACACGCCAGGTCGAACGTTTGGGAGAACTCTCAGCGGCCCAAGCGGCCTAAGCCGCCCACCAACTGCTAAACGAAATGATGAGCCTGTCAATGTCACTTTCGCTGACCCGCCCAAACGCTCGTTGGCTCGCGCTGCCACAGGTCCTCCTGCTCACGGCGCGGCGACACCCCTAAAGTTTCCCGATCCAGTCAATACCGGTTCCAAACGGCCGTCTCTCGAGAGTGAGAATCCCAATCAGAGCACCAAACGGGCCAAGGGCAAGCTGTCTGATAATGTCGCCGCTGCCGCCGTCCCGCCCGTGCCTATTGCGAGCGCTTTGGACAAGGTACCGACTCGACGGCATGCCAATACGAGAGATCCCACGGCAACAGGTCCTAGACGAGCCGACCAGGGGGATTCTTTGACTACATCTCAAGGCACTTCCTATGGTTCGAGTGTCTTCAGCACTGGCCGTCACAATCAGAGCACTACCCAGAGTAGTATCGAGGCTCCTCCTTCACAACACAGGGAGAAGCGGCCTGTGGATGCCACGGTCTTTGAGGCTGGAAACTCGGTTGAGTCCCCTAGCAAAGGAAGGACAACAAAGGCTCACATAGAGAACCAGCTCCTTTCTTCGTCCTCCCAGGGTGAAACGTCGTTCAGCACTTACTACGAGTCGTTTCCAAGTTCTGGCGGCGAGGGCGTAATTCCCGAGCCGAGTCGCTCAAATGGACTGGCTCGGAGCGAACAGAGCGCTCAATCTCAGGCTCAAGTTCATGCACCGGCTGTTGCAGCTCGGCTGAAGGATATCTGGCCGAAATTCCCCAAATGGTTACACGAGGCTCCTCTCGCTGTTGCATGGGAAGTTACCAGACTCTTCATGCACTGCAAGGTGGATTTGGAAGACGAGAACTTGGGCTTAAAGTACGATCCTTCCTGGTCTACCGCGCGCGATGTCAGGGATATCTGGAAAACTCTCTACCAGCTCGATGCTTTCCGAGGCAAATCCTTCCCAGAAAAGCCGGCCAACGACGTGTTCGTTACCGCAATGACGGGCAACTTTGAGAGCAAAGGTAGTGTCGTTGTTCTTTCTGCTGTGATGGACTACAATCCGGACAACTCACCTACTGCGCCCCTTTACCTGGTGAAACTGAAGCCGCTCATGTTCGAACAGGGCTGTCGACTCACCCGTCGGTTCGGTCCTGATAGGTTTTTCGAGATCCTTATACCGTCGCCTACGAGCACTAGTCCAAGTGTTCCGCCGGTGGTTAGTAAACAACCAGGTGCGGTCGAAGAAGTCATCCAGTGGCTCACGAAGGAGCCGCATTCCCTTGTAGGCCGCCAATGGCGCGCTTTCTTCGCCAAAGATGCCGGATACAGGAAACCTCTCAAGGAGTTCCGCCTCCGCGCCGAGGATCCAAAACCCATCATCAAGGAGAGAGTTCACTTCTTCGCTGAGACCGGCATCACATTCCGACCTGATGTGTTCAAGAAGAGATCTGTCGTTCCGGCAGAGGAACCTGTGGAGCAACGGACCGAGTTCAAAGTCAGTCAAATGCTAGACTGGCTACTGCAACTCGACAACAACACTTGGCAGCCGCACCTCAAGCTATTCTCCCGTATCCAGCTCGGTCTGAGTAAGACATATGCCATCATGACGTTGGAGCCATACCAGATCAGACACCACAAGACAGATCTCCTTTCACCTTCAGGCACTGGCGAAGTGATGAATGACGGTGTAGGCCGCATGTCGAGAAGCGTGGCCAAAAAGATACGCGATGTTCTCGGTTTGGGTGATGTGCCCTCTGCTGTTCAAGGGCGGTTTGGTTCGGCCAAGGGAATGTGGGTTATCGACGTTAACGACACGGGCGATGAGGATTGGATCGAGACATACCCGTCCCAGCGCAAGTGGGAATGCGACTTCATTGATAAACATCAACGTACCCTCGAAGTCCGGAGCGTGGCTTCTGAACTGAAGTCAGCCGGTCTCAACCTGCAGCTGTTACCTGTTCTGGAAGATAGGGCCAAGGACAAGGTAAAGATGCGCCAGGCAATCGGTGACCGCCTCATCAACGATTTGCAACGACAGTTCAGCGAGCAAAAGCATGCGTTGAATCGTCCGGTGGAATTTCGCCAATGGGTTTACGAGAGTTATTCCAGCCGCGCAACTCGAGTTAGCCACGGCCGCGTGCCGTTTCTTGCTGGGCTCCCTGACAGTCAAGAGGAGACACTGAACTTCTTGATGAACAGTGGGTTTGATCCCAAGAAGCAAAAGTACTTGCAAGACATCGCCTGGGATCTCCAAAAGCGGAAATGCGACACCTTGAAGTCCAAGTTGAACATCCGTGTCGGTCGATCAGCGTACATCTACATGATTGCCGATTTCTGGGGTGTGCTTGAGGAAAATGAGGTTCATGTCGGATTTTCCTCAAAGTTCAGAGACGAGGAGGAGTCTTTCACGCTCCTATCGGACTGCGATGTCCTAGTGGCGCGATCCCCAGCCCATTTCCCTAGTGATATCCAACGGGTTCGAGCAGTCTTCAAGCCAGAGCTTCACAGTCTCAAGGATGTTATCGTCTTCTCTACTAAAGGAGATATACCGCTTGCTAAGAAGCTATCTGGTGGAGACTACGACGGTGATATGGCGTGGGTCTGCTGGGATCCGGAGATTGTCGATGGTTTCGTCAATGCGGAAATGCCTCCGGAGCCCGACCTGTCTAGGTACCTGAAGAAGGACAAAACGACCTTCAAACAACTTATGGCCTCTCGCGGCGCGGGCTCAGAGGTTAAGGAGCAGGCTACATACGATATGATCCAGAAGAGCTTCCATTTCGCCCTGCAGCCCAACTTCTTGGGCATGTGCACTAACTACAAAGAAAGGCTCTGTTACATCAATAACAGTGTGTGTAACGAGCCGGCCATCATTCTTAGTTCACTGGTGGGAAACCTGGTCGATCAGAACAAGCAGGGTATCGTCTTTAATGAAGCGAGCTGGGCTCAGTTGCGTAGGGAATTGCTTGGAGGCATGTTGTCCCTCCCTGACCCAGGTTACAAAAGCGACAACTGGCTCGGCCGCGGAGAGCCTACCCACATTATCGACCACTTAAAATTCTCCATCGCCAGGCCTGCGATCGACCGGGAGCTGGAAGCCTTCCACAAAGCCATGAAAGCGGCCAAGGACACAGAAGACGGCGCTCACTTTTGGGACCCGGAACTCGCTTCCTACCACACGTTCTTCAAAGATTTTGGCAAAAAGTCGCGATCCTGCGCACTACTCCTCACGACCCTCGAGAACCGCATCGGCGAAGTGGAAAAGGAATACGGCAGGTTGGTCAAGAACAAGGACATGAAAGACAGCGCCGACTCCTACCCTGTCCGCGTCAACCAGGTCTACGAGAAATGGTGCGCCATCACTCCCGAGGCGATGGACAAATCCGGAGCCAACTATGATTCTAAGGTGATTAGGTTGCTCGAGCTGTCTTTCCTCGCGGATCGGGAGATGAACACTTGGGCTCTTTTGCGGGCCAGCACGGCTTTCAAGTTGTACTACCGCAAGAGCCCCAAGTTCGTCTGGCAGATGGCGGGCAGACAGCTCGCGTACATTAAGGCGCAGATGACGAGCAGACCCGGTGAAGGCGCCCCGACGCTGATGACCGCGTTCATGTACGCGGGCTTGATGCCGGATAAGAAGTTTATGAAGCAGTATGTGGCCAGGCTGGAGGGCGATGGATCGGAGTACCCTGATCCGGAGGACTATGATTTGCTGGGCGATGAGGATCTTGATGGAATTGGTTTCACAGGGAATGGCGATTATTAGTCGGGTTGCTTGGAGGGGGCCGGTTGCATCTTTACTTTTCTGATCTTCCGAGTTTTTGGGCGCTAGGAAAGGGAAGCTTTTTTAACATATTCCCTGCGGATGAGTGCTGGTTTTATGGACTTCAGTTGTGGCAATTTCTTTCAAAGCTGGCTCTGCAAGCGAGGCGTGGGACCTGTAGTTGGTCGCTGGAAGATAAAACAAAAATGAGAGACGATATCATTTATGGTGGCGTGATCATACTGAGATATTTGGGTGTTGTGCTTTGCTTCCATGTCGCGGTTTTATTATTGCGTCTTTCCTGCTTGTTGCCCGTGGAGCAGATAGGGGTAACACCTCATATGACAGCCAACCTCACGGAAACCATCGAGCTCAATGAGGACATATCAAGTCTGGGCTGGCCCAACGCGACGACAGATTTGAGACCGCGCGGCCTCGACGAGAATGAATGAGTGGTCTCGTTCGCGGCAGTTCACGCCTCGGAGTATGTGGTCTTCGGGAGCGGTGGTTCAGGTAAGTAGCTGGATAAAGCAAGTGATGCTGGAGGTAGAAGGTTTATGGAGGAGGGTAGCTGTCATCTTTTCCTTCCAGGCCATGAGAAAGTTACTGACAACCAATTGACCGCATATTCTGGGATGCTTCATCTCATGAAGGTGACGGGAGCCAGCCATAAGCATTACATCCCTTCTTCCCACGGACTGTGACGCCATAGCGTCGTAGGAACCATTACCCGGTGGTTTTTGCCACTATCTCCATTTCCCGAAAGGCATCTACAATCATCAACCAGAAGCACCAATGAAGCCGTTCATTCGGGCCCCTTTCCCGAATCATATGCCATATGCAAATCACTGATCGGATCGACACCACCCAAGAACAATCAAGCTTTGCGGAGAAATGACGCTACGGGGCTTGTGATCCCCCCCCCCCCTCTTCTCCAGTAGACCCAGCTTGTCTCTCTTGTCCCGTCATCCGATCTCCGAAGTGCATGTGAAGGCAGGAACCAATAATGATCCATGTGCTTATCTGAATAACATCATCCCCTTCTGGAGAAATTTGGGTGGTGGCTTTTTAGCTTCTCCATCTTACGAATGCGCTTCGAGTAAGTCGATGTCTGTTTCGAGCCTAGAATCACCGTAGTGCAGTCCTTTGCTCCGGCCCGAACCTACAGTTGTAGTTAGGAAGAGAAAAGGCTTATATAGCGTGCTCGCTCCCTTAGCCTCCGACCTCCATCGTAGGTGGAGCCCACCGGGATCTCTTAGACTGCTTTTAGATCTGTCTAAGTGAGATATAGTGCGTGTTACACTTTGATATTACATCAACAATACAATTTGAGAGATACCCATCTCCTCCGGTTTTCTTCCGATTGACACTACTTTATGATTTTTTCTTTACCCCTGACAGGAATTTCTGTGACACCTTTTTCATTGAATGAATGATGGCTCTTTGAGATTCCGAACTTTTGACCTTTGAGCCTCCAATTTGACCTTTTGCTCTTTTGCCCATTCACCGAATTTGAGAATACCTCGACTCTGTCTTGGAACTTGCGACTCGATACGTATCCGATTCATACCTACGTTCACCGACCATACAACCTACGTAAAAATAATACGGATCTCGAGTCATCTACACACTACCTACAACCCTAATCACATCGGAAGCAACAACCATCAAGTTGAAACTCGGTACCACTTGTAACCGAGTGACCTCACTACCTTTCACCTGGAATATTTCTATAAAGCCCAAAGATACATACATGCACACAAACACAATAAACACAATGAAGCTAAAAGAATTCCTCGCCCGCCGATCCACCACCCACAGCCTGAACCCCCAGTTTATGAGCGACGAGTACATGAACCGTCGACGATCATTTGGCCGAGGAGGGGCAGGGAATATCCGTATGTTCACATCTCTTCTCTTCTTCTTTTGGTTCTTCTTTGCTTGCCTTTCTCCATCATCCTCCCTTTACCCGCCTCCTTTGCCCTCATCCAATATACGACTAACACAACCAAACCCCCACAGGCTCCCGAGAAGAAGCAACCCTCCCCCTCACCACTGTCCCCCCCAGCATCCACGAATCTCATCCTCATCAATCCGGTTCCGGTTCCGGTGGTGAAAGCGCAAGCAACTCGGACACGGAAGGAGACGGGAGTAATTCCGAGAACGACACCGTCCACAGCCATGACTCTCACCACCATCATCATCATCGTCATCCAAGCCCAAATCAGTATCATTATCGGTACCACAACTGTCATTACCGACCGCATCACTTTAACAACAACCACAACACCGATCTGGATCATCGGCATCAAGCAGGAGAAGGCGAACGCGAACGAGAACGACAACGAAGGAGGAGGAGTAGTGTCTGGAGCTCCATGTCTATTTCCTCGTCCACGGGCACGCACGAGTCTGCGTTATCTTCTACTAGTTGGTTGAGTGGGATGAGGCAGGTGTTAAGTGGCGGGCATGGGCATGGGCATGGACATGGGCAGTCACCACCACCATCGGGGAGAGGAGGAAGGGGAGTTTAGTAGTGGGTTTGGGGAAGGAACGGGCGCGTAATGGTTTGTGCCACAAAGGAAAAAAGAAAATAAGAAAAAAGGAGGAAAAAAAAGGGTGGGGGGATTTTGCCAGTTGGTCCGGTCCGGTCCGGTTGCAGGCGTTAGTTAGGTAAGGTAAGGTTGAAAACTAAAGGGGTCTGTCTGTCTGTCTGCAGGTGGTAATAAAATAGAAACGGGAAATAATGAGGATGAATAGAAATGGAATGCAATGGAATATCTTTGGACCTTGGTAGCTTGGTAGGAAGGAAGGAAGGAAAAGTTGTGTTTTCACTGCATGATGATGGGTGTTGAAATGATAGGAAAGGACGGTCATCAAAAGTTTCAGTAGCTTGATAAAAACAAGTTTTTGGTAGAATGGCCAACACTTTGATTTTCATGATATGCGATTTCCCCCGCAGTTTGATGACGATGTGTTGAAGAGTGTTGGGGAAGTTTGAAGTGGAAGTGGCGGCGAGGGAGGTGGTGGTAGGCGGCATGACTCATTTTCCCCACAGACGTTTTGCCGCATATAAGCACGGATTCCGGCTCAATGTTTCAACAACAGCTTTAAGGGCGGCTCTGTGGTGTAGTGGTAGCATACTTGCTTTGGGTGCAAGTGGTCCCAGGTTCGAACCCTGGCTGAGCCCTTCTAGCAAATTTTTTTTTTTTTTGCAATTTTTTTGCAATTTTTTTTTTGCAATTTTTTTTGGCTTGTGGTTTTCCTGCACGATTGGGTGGGAAGGTGGATGCCGCTTGCTTTTTTGGCTGCGGCTGTGTATCGGCCTGCCCGGTGATGTCTTGGCCTGCGGTGCGGAGTCCTGCCGCTGGCAACCAACAACATCGTCACCAAAACAAATCACTTCCCTCAACAACTCAACTTTACGAAAAAAAACGACGAATGTGATCATGACGATAAGATCTTGCGCGGGATAAGTTTTGGAAAGAAGGCGTTTCCGTTCAAGTCAGTATCGACTTTGCGGCAATGGAGAACTGTCGGTCCAACAAGCACCGTGACTGCGCCACGCTTCCTACTTCATCGACCGCACGTTGGCCTGGTGGTTCTGTCGGTGCCCTTAGAACGTTGACCGAACCACGATCGCGGAACGGGAAAAGTTTCTAGGGAAGTGCAACTTTAGGATCACAAAATGAAAAGGAATGTCGGAAGTTCTTCACGCCGAAGAGGCTGCGCATCACTTTTCTTGGTCCATTCCGATGCTACGCATAGACGATGATCTGGATTGGAGGGAAACTTGCGGAGGAGACGATGATCTACAAGCCATGCGAGGATGGAACGACTCTCATCATGCAAAGGATTCAATATTCTTCACAGCAAATTCGACCTGTGGACATATCAACTTGGCGGTGCCCGTCACCAACAATGGCATTCGCTTCCCGGACAGCAACGTCTCACCTCAGGACTGGGTACTTGAACCATGGAAAAAGATGGCAACATTCCAGTTTGGTGATATTGAYCGGCCAACGGCTTGGAATTCACATATCTTTGCACCACGCTTTATTCGAGGGGATGTGAAGAGGTACAATGGCGTGGAACGGAAAGCCAACAGAAAGCGAAGGGGTATTTCTACCTTTCGAGCCCCGTGGATATCTCTCGGTTTCTCTTCCGACCTGTTGCGTCGAGTTTTCGTACCAAAGAGACCTTTCCCAATGATCTACTCACAAAACATCGCCTCCTTGGGCGCTCTGCTCCTCTTGGCCCAAACATCAACGACACTCGCTCATCCTACCAGACACACTCATCACCACAAGCATCATCTTGCCAGGGGTGTTGGAGCCAAACATCAAATCGGGATTCCAGCTGATTCAAGTGAAGTACTGTGGTCGAATCACAGCGCCCAGAGGTCATCATTGAGAAGGAGAGGAAGCCAGGACGATGATAGCAAGGGGCGCAAAGAGGAAAAAGGGAAGACCTTCACCATTCGCCAAGTCAAGAACCCTCGTCTTGAAGGACGAAGCACCGCGCAGCGCAATGGTTTATCGGCTTTGATTCATGCCTACGCCAAGTACGGCGTTGAGCCGTCGCCAAGGATCAAGAAGGCTATGAAGCTGAACCCGGCTTTTCGTGAATATCAGGAAGAGCTTGAGAAGAGTATGACTTTACTGCGTCCTATGATACAGAAGCAGAACTAACAAGCTTGTCAACAGGAGGCGACATCACCGCCACCGTCGCAGCCATCCCCCCTCCCGGCAACTACGAGTACGTCTCGCCCGTCGAGATCGGCACACCTCCTCAGACGGTGTGGATGAACATCGACACCGGCTCTGCCGACTTGTAAGTCGTCCTCTCCCCTTTCTAGTCACCACAGAAAAAGTCTCGGTTGCTAACAGACAACCGCTGCAACAGCTGGGTAGTCTCCACCGACACCCCCCGCTACCAAACCCGCTACCAAACCCGCGGCCACGCCATCTACGACCCGCACACCTCCAACACCTCGGTCCTGATCCCCGACCTCAACTGGCGCATCACCTACGCCGACGGCTCCGGCGCCCACGGCATCGTCTACCAAGACCGCGTCTCCATCGACGACACGCTGTCCTTCCCCTCGCAAGTCGTGCAATCCGCCACTTCCATCTCATGGGACTTTACTACAGACCCGTACGTCAGCGGCATCATGGGCTTGGGTATGTCGGCGGGGAATACGGTTAGTGACAGTATTAAGGACGTGGAGGACAGGACCGGAGTAAAGATCTTGACGTATATGGATAATGTGAGAGAACAGTTGAAAGAGCCGGTGTTTACGGCGAATTTGAGGGATAATGCCGAGGGAAGCTATGGGTTTGGGTTTGTCAATCAGACGGAGTATAAGGGGGAGGTGAGGTATGTGGATGTTAAGGAGGATGGCATCTTTTGGGAGTTTGAGGTGGGGGGGTATTTGGTTGGGAGCGAGGAGGAGAAGGCGGAGGGAGAGAAGGGAGAAGAGGATGTTCAAGTGGATGGGGTGAAGTCGGAGGAAGAGTCTGTGGTGATGGAACCTGCTCAAACCGAGGAGAATCCGGACAGTGATCAGGATTCAACGACCATTCAGCCAGACCGGCCCATTCAATCGAACCCCGTCACCACTTCTTCGACCTAAGACGCCCAGGATCAAGACGCCCAGCCAGACACCTCATCCTCCCTCCTGGAAACCACAAACTCAACCATAATCCCCCGAGCCACCAACAGCCACACCACCGGCCAACGCATCTCCTACCCCTTCACCACCATAGCCGACACCGGCACCACCCTCCTCCTCCTCCCCGACCGCATAGTATCCGATTACTACTCCACCATCCCGCGCGCCTCCTACTCCCCAGAATGGGCCGGCTATCTCTTTCCCTGCGCTTACACCTCTTCTCTGCCCGATTGGTCTTTCTTCCTTGGGTCTGCCCCTCCTTCCGAGACCAATAGTACCACCTCTGATTCCAACAAGGCCGAGCCCAAACTAGAACTAGGCCCAGAAGTGGAAGGGGGGGAAGGGTTCTACTACAAAGGCACAGTCCCCGGCCGGTACATGAACTACGGTGAGGTGAACGCGACCTGGTGCTACGGCGGGATGCAGAGCAGTGAGGATATTGGGTTTAGTGTTTTTGGGGATGTGGTGCTTAAGGCACAGTTTGTGGTGTTTGATTTGGGCGGGATGAGGGTGGGGTTTGCGGGGAAGGAGTTGTTGGAAGGGGACGGGGAAGGGGGTTTGGAAGAGGAAGGGCAGGAGTAAGGTGGGAATGATGGGGAGAGGGTATCTGGGTATGGGAGAGGTGAATGATGAGAAAGGGGACAGGTAAGGTAGTAGGTAGGAAGGAGAAATGTGTACTGTACTGACAGACTTGAAAGAGAAGGAAGTAACCGCAAGAGGTGGATATCCATTGTATTTCTGACAGTCAGCGAGGAGGAGAGCCTGGTAAGGCTGTCTCAATAGGTACCTATATGATCTTATTGATGTAAGGCGATTTACTCGAACGGAAACTCGGCTACCTTACTCGGATGACAGGATCTCTTGTCTCGCGCCCGATGGTAAGCCCAGCGGGCACTCACTCACTGCTTGGCGAGCGGCCGCTTTTGGCCCCCAACTTGCGCGCTGGACCGTTCCAAGAGCCTCAGGTTAGGAACACGAGTAGGCGCACAGGCCATAGCTCGGAGAGATATCGGAGTGTGAATCGAGTGTTGTTTGTCAGTCTCCGAGGTTGCTTTCAAGTGTGGTGGGCTGGTGGGATTGATTGACGAAGAGGAGAACGCAGGAGAATGAGAGTCTGAGGTGCGTGTGGAGAGCTTGTTCGTGTTCTCGACTTGGAGTTCCCAGATGATCATCAGCATGAGATGAGATTGATTGTCTTTTACGCTAGCGTCGACATGTGCTTTAGGTTGTTTACTCGCCAGTTTTATCGCGAAGTAGTCAAGTTAGTCAATCAGGAAGTGTACACGAGAACAGACCCGACCCGAGCCCGAATATCAGAAGCAAACGATTGGACGCTCTTCGACCGGTGTGCCTTGGTCTCTATGTAGAAGGCATTCGGAGGCATACCCTCTAGCAAAATATGTCCGGATCGAGAAGGGGGAGGGGATATTGGAGGAGATATCTCCGGCAAGTAACATGTGAAGTTGAAGACCGGGCATACAGTATATGTCCTATGCACCAGCAGGTTTGTTAACCCCGCTTGTCCCTGTGTTCAAGCACCATGACAAAGATCTTATCAAATATTTTTCTGTTCCAACCGCGTCAAAGGAGTGACCCTAACCGAGCAGAGAAAAAAAACGAAACAATTACCTTCTTCGGCCCCGTATTYCCATGAAATGGTGCGGCCGCTCGGATACGGTGGTTCGCATCCACTCCGCAACCGTCCGCTCCCGTCCGATGTGTTTTCTCCCGCGCGGCTGTGACCTGCTACTGTACTCCGCGATGCATGTCTCAGTTCGTGCCTGGCTTTCTGCAATCACGATAAGTTCACTGATGACGGGCGGCCGGGGCATCAGGGGACGGGGGACGGGGGACATGGAGCGGGTGGATCATTTTGTTCACTGTGCCACGCTTTCTACCTAAAACCGCCAGAAGAGGATAAACGGTCCGGTCCTTGCTTCGTCCTCAACGAATCATGGCGACCATCACACATACGCCAGGTACGTGAAAGCGGAAATGAGGAAAGGTGGCTGGGGGCATGTAGGGTACGACTGTACGTTGCGAGAATGCATAGGTGTGGGGGGGGGGGGGKGGGGGAAGAGGCACTTGAGACACTCTCTGAAGCAACGAGGCCCAATGACCGGTTTTCTGGATTCAATAGTCATGCAGGCGGGGAGGCGGTTGGCGCCGCATGGTGATGTGGCAGGTTGGATGGCTTGAGGATGGGTGTAGGGATGGTAGGGCAATGTTCACTGGCTCCGAGGCTCCGAAGGCTTGCATCAAAGCCAAACTTGAGGAGTTCCAGGTTCCTTGTGATAATGGCTTGTCTGTATACGGGGTGGTCTGGACTCTTCCTGGGAGAGGGGAAGGGAAAGGAAAGACATGTAGGGGCGTTGGAGATTAGAGAGCATGGCGGCAGTCTGCGGTTTGCTACATCTTCGAGGTACCCTGGCGAACAGGGTAGTAAGTAGATGACGGCCATTCTGCCTTGGCTGAGAGCCTGCCGTCGTTCAAATGACAAAGGGTGCACACCATGCGGGAAGATAAAGTGAACACGGGAGATATTTCAAGCGGCAGTGGTGTTCACACGGCATGGCTTGGGTGACGAGAGTGATAACTGGTAAAACGCCCTGCGCCTCTGCGGAATTGTATAGAATGCAGGTGTTTGCCTAGTCTGGAACCCAAAAGGGAAATGGTTTGCGTCTTCCACAGAGCTGGCATTTCATGCTTGCAACCCTGGGACTGCACGAGGTAGTATTCGCTTTCGGTGACAGGTGCTGCTTGACAGATATGTGACGACTGTATAATGCAGATGTCGTAGGTACGTTCCTTCTGTTTGGGGTTTTGTAAGTTGGAAGGAATGAACCGACTTGTGTGACTTGACCTGTCTTCAATCCGACAAGATCAAGCAGTTCTTTCCTCGAGAACAAAGATCGAAACAATCTCATTCTTCCAGTCTTGAACGAAGGCCAAGCCCCTACCTCTACCCACCTATAGGGCTGGCGGGACACCAGGATATCCTTGGGTGGCTTGAACATCATTTTGATCTCCGATGAGAGCAACATGACGGCGGGGACGGAATGGTGGGGGTCAAGGGGGTATGTCGACGGGGCTTGGACTTGAGGGCCGCGTACCACTTTCGAGTGTCGATCACTTGGACAGCCAGGAAAGCCCAAAAGAGGCACCCGTCGACGCCTCATTCGCTTGGCAAGCGTTGTGGAGGTTGAGTTTAACCGGCGAGCTCGCAAGTTCGACGAATGACTGTGGTTATCTGGAATTTCATCACCCATGGTCCTCCACAGAAAGAGGGGGTTGCGTTCTCGAGAAGATGGTGTGGTGAGTTGTTCATCAACACGGGACAAGGGGTTCAGGAACATCTGTCACAACCAGGTAAGTTTGATGAAATTTTCAAGAGCTGGCGTCTCAACGGGCGGCACAGGGGGCACGGGGGCTTGGTGATGGAACCTTGCACGATCCGGCCCTTGAGCACACCCTGTTAAATATAAAGTTCTTTCTTGCACACCTCATGGGCGAATGAGGACGTCCATAAAGGAACACTGCCCAGCTGAGCTAGGAGGAGAGGAGCATTAGCTTCACATTCTCCACGTTACATTTTTGCTACCGAGAGCATGGAACACAGTGTAAACACTGAGAGCACCAGTTGCTCGGATTCAGGGGATAAGTTTTCTGAAAGTCCGAGGAAAGTAATATTGCGAACGTTAGAAACGAGAAGTTTCGCTAAGGAAGAGGCTTTTACCTGCTCTAGTTAATGTCCCTTTTGTCTAATAGACATTTTATGAGTGAGTGGCCGAGTTACGTGAAGTCCGGGGTCAACAACATCCGCGCTAACGAGCGAACCAGGGTTGGATATACCTTACATGTGTGACCCGGATCCTTCAGACGCCACAACAATGAGGTATTGTGACGAGCGCCAGTTATAACGGCGGCCACCCACCACAAGCACCCACGGAGGTCCTGATGGGGTGGAATACAGGTACGCACGTAGACCGTAGAGGGGGGCTCTAGGGGCCTTGTGAAGGAAAACTCGATTCAAGCCACGGCCACCACACTCTAATGCGCGGTGCTACATCAACAGCATCATGATTGGTAAATCATATAGAGAAAGATATCATGAAACGCTCCGGTGGCTGGCAAAAAGTGTCATGGCAGGCATGGGTACGCACAAGCTGAACGTTGAAGAACAAGGGCCTCTTCCGGCACCGTCTTCGTTTTAGGAATTCTTTGCATCTCCGGGCGTTCAGGCATGTTCCGAGAGATCCACCTATTGTTCTTCTGGATCTGACTTTCTTGCATATTTTTCTGCCCTCCTTTCTGCCCCCCTTCGGGCCCCCTTCGGGCCCCCTTCTACCCCCTTTCTCGTGATTGGTTCGATGTGAACTAGGGTAGATATGACCACCTTCGAGGAGACACGGAGATCATATCCCACACGCTAGTAAGAACCTGCACTGTATTGTACCTCATCCAATGGTCGACACCGTAATTACCGCAGCGTGAGTATGAGGAGGGCATCTAGCCTAGCAAGGCCCTACTAGGCAAGGTTGGTTTTCTAAACAAGTTAGTGAGCCTAGCCTAGTTGGTTCACCTAGCCTAGTTGTTCAACGGAGGGCTCTAATTGGTCGGATTTGGGTGCAAAATGGCAAAAGTGGTGGTTCAAGACTTTGACTTCAAAGTCCGGATGAGGGCATTCACACTTTCGCGCGAAACTTTTCGCGCGACGGAAAAAAAGCTGTCACCAATTGGAATMGAACTGGCGATCACAAGAATGAAAGCGAYGACAAGAACCATTAAACCACTGGCCCAATTGATTGGAAGCGGGCTTCGTTCTTTCCTTTGATATAGGTGGTAGAATGTCCGGGGAGATAAACTTTAGGAAAGAAGCATCGTCACTTTGGAGCCCGGAAAGCAGT
>RANY01000217.1:0-45586 GCA_009805235.1 Neurospora pannonica FGSC 7221
CCCCCCCCCCCCCCCCCCCCCTGCATGCACGTCAGTCGACTCATGTCAGCTCCTATTCGGTGATCGGTCAATCCATCGACGGTAACCCATCGACCCAAGCAAGCACCCGCAGTCAAGGCCAAGGTCAAAAGAAAGAAAGGAAACTTATACCCACCAGACGTGAGTGCAACAAGGAATGAAAAGGAAAGAGGGGAAAAAAAAAGATAATAAAAAGATCGATGGTCTCTCCGGCCGGGAATTGAACCCGGGTCTCGAGCGAATCGACGAACTGATGTGATGTTCAAGCTTGACAAGCTCACATACTGACCACTACACTAGGAAGATGGTTTACAACTGTTGATCAGCTGTCGTAGTTGGTTGTTGACTGTAATTGATTGTTTACATTATAGATTCGTACCATACGTGTAAACCAAACAGCACAAAGGTAGTGTTCCTTTCTTGAACTGTTCTCCATGATGACTGATAAGGACCAACAGCAGGATTGCATCGGTTTATCTTGGACAGTGATTCCGGCACCCGGATTTGGGTTGACATTGACGGGCTAGCTCACCCAGCCGTGGCACTAGACTGATTGTGGCTAGCTCTGTCACACCTTAAAGAGACGTCTTGCTTACTGTGGAGTGCCTCTGATTCTCTCAGTTATGTTTCTCAAAGATATCCCCAGCCAGTTCACTTCAACTGGAGTCTTTTTCTTCTTTACGGGTTACCTATTTCCCCTCCATTAACCAGAGTCCATCCACGATGGGATGCGCGGTCTGCAACAACCTCCAACCAGACGAGGAGACCCCTTACCACGTGAGTTGCTCTCTTCCACTATCATCTACTTGTTCCTCAACCACCAACCACTAACTGACATCCATATCAAACCCTAGTACACATCCCCAGAATCTCTCAGATCTTCATCCAAGAATGGCTGTCCCCACTGCTCCTTCATCCTCGACGCCTCATCCCATCTCAATCTCTCCACCCCATCCAACTCCAATGGGGAGGGACATCCCATCTTCATCTCCCTCCAACCTTCCACGGACTCAACTATAATGTGGACCACCGCCGACAAAGAAACCAAGTACATCCAGATCTACACCCCTCTTAGTAACCTACCCGCATGGCCAGGCATCCTCTCTCCATCACCAAACTCAAACGAAGCATTCGAATTCATCAAGGCCCAGCTCCAGGAATGCGACGCCCATCACTCACAGTGCAAGATCCCTCAACCCGAAGCCACCAACCCGCCTAATAGACGTCACCTCCTCCGCCTCCCCACAGGAGTCTGTCCGTCTCGTGGAGACTTCTTCCTTCCCCCCAACCACCTGCACCAAGATCCCCTACATAGCCCTCAGCTACTGCTGGGGCACCAGCAAGACCGTCACCACTGTGACCGCTAACTACGCTACCAAACCCACAAACCTTCCAAAATGCCATCGCCATCACCCGCCACCTCGGCCAGCGCTACATTGTGGATCGACGCGCTCTGCATCATCCAGGATAATCTCTCAGATTGGGAAGTCGAGTCAGCGCAGATGGCTACCGTCTACCGCAACGCTTACTCCGGCGCCGATTATTAGGACGGTGATGGGCGGCATTGTTGAGGGGATATTCGGGTTTGGAAACGAGTTTTTGCTCTGCTGATTGGAAATGGAATAGGTTGATTTCCCCAGGAAAGGAGAGACTGCCTCATGCTTGTGACGTTACGTTTTAATTGGCGATGAGCGATTATTGAATGCTTCTATGTGTACCTCTTTGTCCATCAGGCAACATGCATGGTTCCTGCCGGTTATTGCCAACAGCTTCATCGACGGGTCAATATTGCAACGACTGCAGAACGCTGCCTCTTAAAGTGCGGTACAATGCTACTGGAACGGCAGTGCGTATGCTGTTGGTCGTATTTATGAAGCCTATGTGATTCTAGGATATAGATAATGTTCATATACCTATGTTCGTCCGTGTTGTGCACCTAAGTTCGTCGGATCATGCCTCTTATTTTGTCCGTTCAGGCCCTGCGCAACTTATGCGGAAACGTCTTTTCAACCTGACTCACCACACCGTCCAACAACGGGAACCTGCTCCTGTTCTTAGCCAGCTGCTCCCGGCCCAGGCCAAAAAACTCGCGGAGGCCGAAGCCCTTGTTCCATCCCTTGTCCGAGCGGTAGGCGTCTCTGATCTTCCAAAACATCGAGCCCTGCAACCAAACACCTTGTTAGCAATAGACACTTGGCAAAAAAAAAGGCCCAGAGCAACGGAAAAGAAAAACTCACATCATAAATCCTCCTCAAATCCTCCTTCCCCACCTTCCCCTCCTGCTGCACCAACAACCACGCCACCCCAAACTCAAAGATACTCGCAGACCAACCAAACGGGTCCACAGCGAGCCTGTTCGCCGCCATCATGTTCCAGAGCTCGCCCGCCGACAGCGCGCCCTTGTCGCCCTCGTCCCACTTGCTGAACATGTCCTCAAACGCCTGCGGCACGAACCGGCCTTCCTTATCGTACGTTCCCGAATCCGAGCCGTGCTTGGCCTTGTGGATGGACGGGAGGTATACCCGAAAAAACGGGTCGGGGAAGTAGGAGAAGGCGAGACGGGTCGGGTACGAGAAGTTCAGGTTGATGATTAGCATGGCGAGAAGGCAGAAGAAGATGTTGAAGCCTAGCTCGTAGAAGCCTGTGAAGGTGTCTTGGGGCCAGATCTGGCCGTCGCTGTCGCGGTCCCAGAACATGCAGTGTTGTTGGAGGACGGTCTGGTGTGTCGAGAGGTGAAGTGTTAGCGGGTGGACTGGGGGAATGGGGGGTGGAAAGAGGGAGAGGGTTTGGGGCTGGGGTGACATACGTAGTCCTTGAGGTTCAGGGTGTCGACATATTCGGGACTGCCCTCGGGATGCTCGGTCGAGACGGCTAGGTTCGCGCGAGCGATGCTAGGCTTGTCGATGATGGCGTCAATGTCGGTTGCTTGGGGACGCTCGGCCGTGGGAGGACACTTGGGCACGGCGGTAGCGAAGTCGACGCCTTGCCTGCCCTCGACGGCCTGGACGACGTCTCTGGGAACCACTGTGACCGGCATCTTGCTTGGTCTGTTGCTTGGCTCGTGGATGTTGGGTAGTACAAGGTCGGGCGTGTTGTTCGGGGAAGTGTTCTGTAGCTAAGAATGAATGCGGCTTGGTTTTGTAATGATGTTGTCCGACGTGATCACACTGGGTTTGAGGAAAGGAACAAGTCTCGACCAGGCTTGAGAGTTGGTGGAAAGAGGGAGGTTGATGTAGGTAAAGATAAGTAGGTTGCCAGTCGGGCCGGATGGAGTAGATGGACGAAGATCACCGTTGGAAATGTACCAGATCGTCCGAGTGGTGCCTGGCAGGTGTGATACGGATGAAAGCTCCAATTGGGTTGGAATTAGCGGGAACAGCCGGAAGTGGCTGTCATCGCATCTGTTAAGCGATAATCGACACAGGAATGGGATGACACATGCCGTCTTCGTGTTTTTCGTGGACCTTGATGGATTTGTTGATGTAATGACGTCATGGTGAGAGGTCGATGAAACGAGTGCACTGAAAATGGGTCCTTTAGGCGGTGCGGTTCAAGTTCAGCGCTGACATGTGCTTGCTATGCCTCTGGGTGATCAGGGTGATGAGCTTATTACAAACATCGAGGGCAGGACAGCAGAAATGGGTTCAATTGCTTTCAGGGAACATTGAGACAACTCTCAATTGCCATTGCCAGTTCTCTGACATGTGAACAAGAAGCTGGCCTCCCGTTTGTCGATCACGTTCTTGTTTCGAGCATCCGGTAGCCGATGTTAGTGCACTTTGTTTGTTTACCTTCCCCTTTTTGTACCCCACTATTGTTCCGCTGCTGGCAGTGTGCTCCGGACCCTTCAGCCCTTAAAGTCCAATCAACGAGCCCTATAAGTGCCGGCTCGGAAGGTGCTACAGCGAACACTAACAATTTCAACACCCCGGACTTCCCAACGGAACGGGATCGCGTCAACTTACACAACTTCCTCTTTTACACCACCCATGTTTCGAATAAACAGCCTCCCATCAGTCGTAATTCGCGTCGCAAATCATCCACAATCATTCCATATCTTTACCCGTGCCACACTATCTCCATTGCCACTGGAGATCCGTCCTCCAAAAAGGGAAGCCCGGAGCACAACATCAAAATGGCCGGCGGGGTTCCGACGACACAGCAGCAGCGTTCCAGTCACGGCTTGCTTTCTTTGGCTGGGCTGGCGACACGACATGTAACGTTGACTTATTCTGCGGGGGTTCTTCCGACACCAAAGTTACACGTGGAATGCTTTTGAGGAGCATCGCGACGCCGAATAATATCATGAATGGAAGTCTGGTATAAGATGCGTAAGTTCCCGTCCCCGGTTGCGAATGTTGCGAGGCAGCAATTGCCCGCTACCTCTAGCAATACCACAGCGCCCATTGTGGGCTCATCACCATGCAACTCAGGAGGTCTCCGCTAACACTTCAGGTGTTGTTCAGCGCCATCCTTGGCAGCACCTCAACTACCGCGGCAGCCCCTAGCAACGTCCTAGTATCGACACCAGGCCAAATAGCACCCGTCCCTGCATGGGACTTGCAGTCATCAACGAAAGCAGGAAGTGATTTAGAGGCTCTCTCTCGTCCAGGCGTTGACACATCGGGATGGCTTCACGTCAACACGTCCAAGTGCACCCTGATGGGCTGCCTGCTAGAAGCCGGCATCTACAACGACACCGAACTATTCTACTCCGACAACCTCCGAGGAGTGGACAGCAAGCAGTTTGAAGTCCCCTGGCTGTATCGACAGGAGTTTGGACTGAATCCAGGAGCTGGGAAATACTTCCATCTACTCACGCATGGAATCACTTCCCGCGCCGATGTTTATCTGAACGGGAAGAAAGTGGCGGACAAGAAGACACAGGCTGGTAGTTATAGAGGACATACGTACGACATAACTGGTCTAGTGGACAAGACAAACGCGTTGCTCATCAAGGCATATCCTACGAGCTACTACTACGACTTTGCGCTGGGCTGGGTGGACTGGAATCCGTGGCCTGCAGACAACGGCACTGGAGTATGGCGAGACGTGGAAGTCAAGCAGACAGGGTCTGTTGCTCTCGGGCCTCTACGCGTGGTAACCCAGCTCGGAACGCCCCTGGATAGCTCACCCGCGAACGTGACACTAAAATCCCGGGCCCAGAACCTCGAAAACATTGCAGTAACCATAACCGTTACCGGCACCATATCCTGGGAGGGCTACGCCGGCCAGTCGATAACCTGGTCTCAAACCGTCACCCTCCCGCCTCTGTCTACCACAGACGTGACCCTCACCACCACGGTCCCAAAGCCCGCCATCTGGTGGCCAAAGCAATGGGGTACCCAGCCACTTTACAACGCCCAACTCTCCGTCTTTGTTCCCAACAACACCCTCTCCGACCAAGCTTCCGCAACATTCGGCTTCCGCACCGTCACCTCCAAGCTAAACTCCTTCAACGATACCACCTTCTTCGTCAACGGTCGGCCCTTCCAAATTCTTGGTGCCGGTTACGCACCCGACATGTTCCTCCGCTTTTCTCCTTCCAAGTTCGAATCAGAAGCCCAATACGTTCTCGATCTCGGCTTCAACACCATCCGCCTCGAAGGCAAGAACGAGCACCCTCAGCTCTACGGAATTGCCGACCGGTTGGGCATCATGATCCTCGCCGGATGGGAGTGCTGCGACAAGTGGGAGGCTTGGAGCTATAACCAGGACCTGGCGGTGCCGACGCCGGTATGGAACGAGGAGGACTACGGGATTGCCAACGCGAGTATGTTCCATGAGGCCGGGATGCTTCAAACCCATCCGAGTGTCCTTGGGTATCTGATCGGAAGCGACTACTGGCCAGATGACAAGGCTGCACCAATGTATGTGAACGTTCTGAAGAGCCAGGACTGGCAGACACCTGTGCTAGCCTCCGCTTCGAGGAAGGGGTTCCCCGCGTTCATGGGCTCGCCGGGGTTGAAGATGGAAGGGCCCTATGACTGGGTACCTCCCAACTATTGGTATGATACCGAACCAAGTGCGAGCCGTCTCGGAGCAGCATTTGGGTTCGGATCAGAGCTGGGTGCGGGAGTCGGAACCCCGGACTTGTCCAGTCTGAAAAGGTTTCTCTCTCCAGCGGACCTGACAGACCTGTGGAAGAACCCAAACAAAGACTTGTTCCACATGTCCACTGAGACCTCCAGCTTTCATAACCGCAAGATCTACAACGCCGGCCTCTGGAAACGCTGGGGTGCTCCAACTTCTCCCGAGGACTATGTCCAAAAGACGCAAATCACCGACTACGAAGCCACCCGCGCTCAGTTCGAAGCCTACGCCGCCAACTGGAACTCCAAGCGGCCTGCCACCGGCATGATCTACTGGATGTTGACCGGCGCTTTCCCGAGCTTGCATTGGTCCATCTGGGACTACTACATGCACCCGGCAGGAGCGTACTTTGGTGCCAAAGTGGGTAGTCGGATCGAGCACGTAGCGTATGACTACGTCAAGAAGAGCGTGTTCCTCATCAACAGGTCGTTGGACAAGGAAGGCGCAAGAAGTATCGATGTTCAAGTGGTAGATGCAAGTGGCAAGACCTTATACAGCAACACGGTCAAGACGACGACCAAACCCAACACAAGCATGGAGATCACTTCTTTGACTTCCGCCCTGAAGAACATCAAAGATGCCGTCTTCCTCCGTTTGGTCCTCTCCGACCCCTCCTCCAAAGACACCGAGGTGCTGAGTCGCAATGTCTACTGGCTCTCCAAAACCATTGACACTCTCGATTGGAAGAACTCCGATTGGTTCTATACGCCTGTCACCAAGTACAGCGACTACACGGCGCTGAACAAGCTCGCTGCGGCGAACGTGAGTGTGGCAGCTTGGTCTCGTGGGCGTGGTCCAAAGGGACATGTCGAGTCGCCGGTGCAGGTTACTCTAGAGAACCACTCTTCCGTTCCGGCGTTCTTCATCAGTCTCAACTTGGTGGACAAGGAGGGTAAGGATGTGTTGCCCGTGACTTGGGATGACAATTACTTGACGCTGTGGCCGAGGGAGAAGGTCACGGTTGAGATTAGGCCGTTGGGAAAGACGGAACCGGCAGCTGTTCAAGTGGTTGGAAAGAATGTCAAGGGGAAAACGGTCAATGTTGGTTGAAGGTGCGGAATCGAAGCTCTTGAGTTGAGAGGAGTTATGCAAATCCGATTGTGTCGTATTTATGGAATCGGGTTGGGCCATCAGCAACGCTGAACATCGGTCTCGAGGCGTAGTGCGGTAGCTTCTAGCTAATGGCAAGCTCCAAGCAATTCCAGTCTGAATAGGAAGTCCATCGTCCTAACCTTACGGAAACCTCATATTAGATTTCGACCATGAGACAATCAGGCGGTTTCGCGAGCTCTGACTTGTTGTAGCTCAACGCCAGTGTCACCGAAGGACTGTCGCCGTCCTTTTGATTATAGGACCGCGGAGTTTGCGTTTTATAATCCCAGCTGTGATGACAACGGGATTGAGTCTGAACCCAACCGATTGGACATTGGCACTCCTTTTTCCTGGGACGTCTGGTGATGTAGTTTCCTTGTTTCAAGGTTGGGTCTTCGTCCAACCCAGCTGCCTTGCGCCGAAGCTTCTTCATTAGTCCTTCCAGCAGTTCTGGTCGTTCCACCCGTACCACCGGTTTCTCTTCCCTCCCATTGCTGTCCACTTGGTGTTGATCGCTTAGTACGATGT
This sequence comes from Neurospora pannonica FGSC 7221, assembly GCA_009805235.1. NCBI lineage: Eukaryota > Fungi > Ascomycota > Sordariomycetes > Sordariales > Sordariaceae > Neurospora > Neurospora pannonica. The sequence continues at coordinate 7,732 of RANY01000217.1, forward strand.
CGTGGGTTGAATATTGAAGCTCTTTCGCAAAGTGTCTTTGAATCACTTCCTTGTAATCCAAGCCTCTGTACCCGCTCTCTTCCAGCGCTAAATTCGTCATTGTGTCTGCTCTTGTACGCCGCGTATCCCCCATCTTGATGCGCTCGTCATGTTCCAGGGGAATAACACTAGGATCCGCCAGTATTTGGTCCATCAAACTCCACCAGTGCCGCCAGTGAGCCAGCAGGCGAGTGGTGTGGCTATCCAGGTTATGACTCCCCCATGTTACCGGGCCATAGCCCTTGGCCTTCATGCAGTCACAGATGAACTCGGTAGAGAACTGTTTCTCTTCCTGCTGAAGAAACGCCGTCAGGGAGCCACGGTAAGCAGTCATGAGCAAATTCAGCTGTGAACCCAGTTCTTCATACTCTTCCCTGATCCGATTCCGCTCCTCCATCGTCATTCTCCAGCTTCGACAGCAGGTGTGGACGAGACCAAGTCGGAAGAAGAGTTCCATACGCACCGACTCTTCAAAACATCGCGTCTTTTCATGATGGCTCAGGTTACACGCCTCAATCCAAGACACCATCATATTACCCTCATGTTCACGGCCATAACAATCCTCGTTCCAAGGCCTGTCAAACAAAACGAACTCGTGAAGCGGTAAACACCCGCCTGAAGAACAGTAGCAGACGCAACTGTCACTTTCCATGGTTGAGCAGACACCCGCCGCGTATCTCACCAAGTCGGAAAGAAGCTCCGCCCATAGCGGGTGGTCCAGGGTGCGCGAAACTTGTCCCAGTCGCCGCAGCAGGTTGTTCGGAATATTCGAGTAGCAACATGTCATTCTGGGGAGATGCAATGGGAAGAACTCTGGATTGGCGCCATGTTGCAGTAGCCAGACAATGACTGGCAGCCGGTCAAGATCCTTGGAAAGAGCGAACATGGTACCTTCCAAAGGGTTGTATAGCCTCCCATGATCGACGGTTCGGAACCCGTTCTTCCAGAGTTCCTCGAGAACGTCGACAAGAAAAATTGTGCGGTCGAGTTGTTGTACATCTGTTAGAAACGTAGATGGAGCGTAAGAGAAGTAGATGTCCGTGAGCTGAATGGAGAAAATGGTATAAACAGACAATCCGGAAAGGCCGGGGTTCAATGACGCTATTCGGTGCCATGGTATGGCCTTCTTCGTTTTCAGGATGTCGTAGACGCCCCATGCAAGACCATCCAGTGCCGTAGCATCTTTGCTCGCTAACCCTAGACTCTCCTGGTCTTCGGCGGAGAGATGTTGACGCCCAAGGTCAGCGAGCTCTTCGCGTTTTCGTATCTGGGCTTGGATAAGGATCCTGGCATGGTCCATAGCACCAGTCTTTGACAGAAGTTGGATGGCACTAGTGAAGACGAAAGAGTAAGGTCAGTTGGGAGTTGGTTGTTCGCGATAGAGAACAAGAAGAAGAGGAGGCAGATCTGTTCATAATTTGTGGCCTCTTCGTACCTGCCTTGCCGTTTGAGTGAGTCGGGAAGGCCGCTGTGATGATGGTGCAGATTGGGGTCGCACTTTCCTCATACTGGCGGTCGGAGGGTGGTTGGGATCGCACTTCCCTCAAATTGGCATTGGGATCGCACTTTCCTTAGACTGGTGGTCGAAGGGTGTGCAAGAAGGAGCGATGGAGAGCAATGGAGAGGAGCGAGATGGCGAGCATTCCCCGTTCCGCCCCTGGCAGAGATTTCAACTTCATCGTACCCGAAGCCAGCCAACCAGTACTTTGAGTAGCTGGGCAATGAAGAGGACCTCGATACATACCAAACACCAGCGGAAGAAGTACCATCGACACCACACGCAAAGGAACAGGAAAAGGACGTCGACAAAGAACAAAATCAACAGGAGGAACAGGAGCGAGAAGAGGAAGAGGGTGAGGAGCAAGAGGACGATCAAGAGGCGGGTGTAAGTTCTTTGGATCCTATATCGAAGAATGTGTTTATCGAGGAGTTCAGGACTAATTTGAAGAACAGAACAACTACAATAGGAACACCAACAACAGGACCATACCGATGTTTCTTCCCTCTGGGCTAGATGGGCCGGACCAAGCCCCTTGGCAAGGGGTAGAACAACTGTTGCCACAACCTTCAACTCCCGCAACCGTCGCCCATGATCCTTTTCAAGGAGCTGGATGGTATGAGCCAGTCCAGCCGATGCAAGCATTGCAATATCTGGATCCCTACTACGAAGGCCAGCAGCATGAACAAGAACAAGAGCCGGCGCACAAAAGATTCAAGCTCGAAGTCCTCGAGAAGACTTGGGAACTCGAAGTTCTCCCTCGACCCAACCCTCTCTGGGCAAATGTGCCATTATCCGAACGCTTGCGCGCGCACCAAAGATTTGAGCGCGAAGTCCTCGACACTCCCGCAACCGTTGCCCATGATCCTCTTCAAGGAGCTGGACGGTATGAGTCAGTCCAGCCGATGCAAGCATTGCATTATCCGGATCCCTACTACGAAGGCCAGCATTATGAACAAGGGGAGGCACACAAAAGCTTTGAGCCTGAAGTCCTCAAGAAGACTTGGGAACTAGAAGTTCTCCCTCAACCCAACCCTCTCTGGGCAAATGTGCCCTTGTCCGAACGCTTGTGCGCGCAATATCCCGAGAAGTTCGGGAAGTTACTGTTGCCCGAACCAAAAACATCGCCGTTGCCGGAGTCAGTAGTTTGGGGGCGTGTCTTCAACCTCCTACCCAAAAAAACCCGTCACATGCCTCCCCTCCCGGTATTATACCGGGGTGATGATAAAGTTTGGCCAGAGGAATGGGATATGATGTCTGAAAGCTGGACTTTCTTCTCCGAAGCCATCCGTATACGTGGAAACAATGTACACTGGAAGACCAAAAAGTCCATTCCCAACAGATCGGAATGGGACCGCATCTCCGGAGCCATTACAACCGACATAGCATTCAACAACCTGTTCTCACGTGGAAAACCGCCTCCAACAATCGCGGAGTTTAAGAAACTCCCAATCCTCACTGACTTGGACTCGCCTAAATGGGCAGTTTATCTTCTCGTCTTAGAGAAGTCCGGTCATCGCCCAGCTATCTATATTGGTAGCGGTACAAGAAAACCCTACGGCGTAGCATCCCGCTTCTGGGAATACAGGAAGCCAGAGAATCTGTCATCAAATACAGGAGAGTACGTGAAGAATGGGTATACAGTTACTCATCAAGGTCTCATTTGTACTTCGCCGATTCCTCCGGACGATATGTTACTGGAGGGACGGGCAGTCTTCAAAACAATTGAAGCAATGGTCAGCGGTCTCCTATGGGCCTACGAGATCTCTCTCTCTTCTGAGGACTTGTGGCTCCCAGACAATTGCCCGTGGCCCCGCGAGGCCCTATCATATCACGGGCTATGTAGCCATGCGTCAATAGCCGAACCGCCCGAACAGGCATCTATCAAAAAAGTGGCGGGTCAAGAATCTATGGGAAGGGTGGCGGATCAGACATACACTAAGCCTTATGTTCCACCTACCAAAACACGCTGCAAAGCCGCCCTCGACGACCCAGTTAACTACGGCAACTGCCGCTACTACGGTGTCCCAAAAATGCTCAGAAATCACTACCGTACAGCCCACCGCGGGTACGCGAAGAAGATCGGGATGTCGCTGGACCGGTTCAAATGCTCCGTATGCGGGGGGGTGTTGTCGAGGAAGTGTCATTTTGACAGGCATTCGAGGCGAAAGGTAAATAAGGACACGGGGGAGGAGGAGTTGTCGCCTTGTGAGAAGATGATGAAGAAGAGGGCAGAGTTCGGGGAGTATTGGGATAGCGAAAGGAGCAAACAATCTTTGGTGGAAGGTGTTTTGCGGGATGGTGTTTTGAGTGATGATCACCAAGGGGAATCTATCTGACTGTGGCTGTGAGCAATTTGTGAGGATGCCTTATCTGTGCAGCCAGCTCCACCTTGTCTGCATCTGACAGACGAGCTGCAACAGAGGAAGGAGCGTTCGAGAGATTGTCAACCTGTGGCTTCTGCCCCGTCATAAGCATCAACAGGTCTTTCCGTATTTCGTCGAGGTCTTCCTTTGTGACTGCCCCTGGCTCCTGCCGCACTGAAATGGCGAGATGAGCTGTTGTCGAGCTGAACTGTGTTGACTGAATTTCGTTCACGGCAAGTCCTTCAAAGCGTGCCTGGACAGCCTTGTGTGTGTCCATCATGTCGTCAACCTTGGCATTCAAGTTCGTCATCATAACATTCAACTCTTCCAGTTGAGCTGTGTTAGTGTCCACCGAAGCTTGAGTGGTGTTGGAGCACTCGCTGCAAGAGTAAGACAGTACATGTCAGCACAACTTTGAAACAATGTATGAGCGGGTAGATGGTGTGGCGCAATCTTACAGTATCTGGCTTGAGAGAGCTACCAAGCCCACCTGGAGCCCCCTCATGATCTCTTTGTTGTACCATTGTATCTTGTTGAGCTTCTCCTCAAGTCCCCTTTCTCTCTTGATGGAAATGACATCCCTCCATATCTTCTTGGCACCCGTCAACCCCCTTTTCTGGTCTCCAAACAGGCTCTCTAGCTCCTTCTGCAGCTCTCTGGTGAGTCTCCCTGCCTCATTGACGTTGGTCTGTAAAAAGGAGAGCTGATCATGCGGCAGTGTAGTGACTAAACTGGAGTCGGGGTCGGTTAAGGATTGTTTTAGGTGTGTTATATGCTGATTCGAAGTTTCAACGACGCTCAAGAGCTCTTTCAATTTTGCGGGTGTCTCTTTGAGGCTTTTCAGCAGTCCGACTCCTTTGATGGTGGCTTTGACAGTCAACTGTGCAAACTGGAATGCTGCTGCAGCGGTACCAAGAGCTGAAGCTGGGTCCATTTGAGAAAGTAGTTTCAGGAAGGGTAACAGAAATGCTTTGAGGTTGACGAAGTAGAATGTCTCAGTCAATTGAGTGTAAAGGGATGTCCATAAACGGCAAAACGAATGTGAGGGAGAATGCGAGATTGAGGTAACTTGAGGGCACCCAGAAGGGCGTTGAGTTGCTGTTAAACAAGGCAAGATGCCTCCATTGTTCGCGCACCACCTCGAGGAAACGCAAAATGATTGGCGGTGCAGCAGCTCCAGCTTCGGTTTGGGTGTGTTACATTGAGGTTATCATGGGCTGCAAGTCAACGGCGGCGCAGCACAAGGCATACTGGGAACGATACATCTAGACCCTCGCCAGTGTACGAACCAGTATGATCCTGTTAAGGAAACGTGCAGTTTACTGTGATGCGTACTGTCCTGAACGCAGAACTAAGCGTCAGTAACTAGGAAGTCTTCAAGAGAATTGGCTCCCTCACAGATGTCTTGTTCCGCATGGCTGTAACCAAGTTGGAGCCAAGCCTCGTCCAACGTCCTATGCAATAGCCAATCATCGACGGGAGCTTTTGAAACGAGAAACAGGCAGGTTATGCGCTATTCCCGCGATCGGACATGAAAGCGTCACGGTCAAGTGAACGAGTTGTTGAGATCGTGGAGGAATGAATACCTCGATTTAGTCCCGGACAATGCAGCTGTCCGTTCCGCCGTGGCGCTGTGCCATGTTTGCCCTGCCAACTGTTAGTGTAAGGTCTAGTACTGCCGCACAAGGGCGGGGAATATGAAGGTGAGCTCGGGTTGAGGTTAGCTTTGCGATCTAGACAAGTAGCTCCAGTTAAAACATTCCGAACCGGAGGCCGCTCTGGTGTCCGCCTTCTTCAAGGCCGGGGAAATCTCACTACACCACTCCTCCGGCTACCGAGTCAGCGAGTGTAACCCGGCAACGGTAGAAGGGGAAGGACGTTGAGAGCTCAAAGACGAAGGCGGACGGGAGTCTGCTGACTTTCATTTGTGATGAAGAAGGTGCCATGTTGGGACGGGGAACCCGGAAAAGAGACAAGTCCCACAGATTGGGCGGTAAGTGTGGAGGGAAGGAACAATGCGATTGATGGTCAATTTCCAATCTTGACCTATGCTTTAACGCAACTGCCAAATTTGTTTCAACCGACCATTGATCGGCCATCAGAGGCTCTTTCCCTCCTCACCCTCAGTGAGCTTCTCTTGCCGTGATCTTAACATCAAATTCCACCGGCTTGATGAACCACATGTTCTTCAACGGCCACTCCTTCCCAGTTGTCGGATGGATCTGTGAATTTGTCAGCTCAACAGGCCAGAAGTTCTGGGTGGAAAACAGAGAAGAACTCACATCAAACCTCCTCAGAAAACTCGGAACAAACTTGTACATCTCCAACAAGGCAATATTCCTCCCAATGCACGCCCTCGTCCCAGCACCAAAGTGCAGCAACGTAGCGTTCATCTCGCTCAGCCTCTGTTTCTCCGTCTCCGGATCCAAGTTCTCATCAACGAGCCACCTTTCAGGTCGATACTCGTCCACATACTCCCCAAATACCCCCCGTGATCTGTGGACTACCCACGCATTACACCCGACAATCGTCCCTTCCGGCACGAACTCTCCACAGATCTCCATCCCACCCGGCGGGGTCACCCGCTCAAGATGCATTCCCACCGCGGGATGTAACCGGAAGGCCTCCTTGATACAGGCGTCAAGGTAGGGGAGCTTCTGTGCGTCTGCCCAGGAAACTACTCCGTCGTTGCCTTCAAGGGAGATAATCCCCTTAGCCACAGCATCATCAATCTCCCTAACCAACCGCTGATAACACTCTTCGTTCCTCAACTGGTAGTAGAAAACCGCGGCCAGCGACGCAGCAGTAGTATCGCTCCCCGCCACCACCATCGTCGTCGCCATGGTAAGCACCACATGATCCGTCATGAAGCCCGAGCCTTGCTGCTGATCATCCCTCTGAGCTTGGAGGAACATGCCCATCAGGTCATATCCTTCTTCTCTCCCATCCTCATTCTTTGCCTTCTTCCCTATGGTCCGCTTCCACTCAACCTCCTCCAACATCTCAACCATCATCTCCCTCGCAAACCTCGCCGTAGCGCTCGTGCTCTGCCAAACCCCCCAGCGGCTCAACATCCTCTTAACAGGATTCTGCTTCCCTACCCATCTATCCAACCACGGCATCTGTCCCACCACAGCACTGTAGTCAAACGCTTTATCCAAACTCTCGATGATCCCGTCTACGTCCTCTTCACGGTCAATAAACCCCAGCCGCTTGGAGTAGGTGATCTCGGCGATGACGTCGAAAGCGAAAAACTGCAGCCAGCGGACGAAATTGCATTTCTTGCTGCCGCCGGAAGCAGAAGCAGAAGCAGAAGCAGAAGGAGAGGAAGCGTAGAGTCTAGCAGTCTGGGAAAGGAAAGCTCTAATGGCACTATCCACTCTCGGCTCGTAGTGCGTCACCAAATTGCTCATGGCGAAAGCTGGTGTAGCCAGCCGGCGAAGTTTGGAGTGGTAGGTGGTGTCCAAAGTGCCGAAGAGGGAAGGGAGGGGGAGACCGCGGTGGAGTTGCATTTGGACGGGGTAGAATGTGCTCTACGTTCCTCAATCCTCATATCAGTTTTAACTGCCACAGAGGTAAAGATCAAAGGTTGGGTTACCTTGTTCAGCTTGCTGCTTAAGCTATAAATCACCTTTGCCGCTTGCGGGTCCGCGAAGGAGAGACAGTTGGGCCCAAGACGGACGATGTTGCCGAGTTGGTTGTGAAGTTTGATGTACGTTTCTTGACATTTTTGGCCCGATACGATGAAGAAGCGCCACCAGTTGGTCAGGGAGGCCAAGAAGGGGCCTGGGTATTTGTTAAGGCCATGGTGGAAGTAGTTGGTGGCGGCATGAGAAAGGAGGAAAATGATTCCCAAAGCGAGCCATGTGTAAATCGGGAGGGAGGACAAGATCCCGCTGGTAGTAGTGGTCCATTCTGGGGGCTCCCCGTGCTGCGAGTGGGAAGCGGAAGCCATGCTGAGCTTGAGAACCCAGGAACTGGGGGAGTGTTTATGAGTTTGTTGGAGTTGTTGTCAAGCCGTACCTATATATCGATTAACTTTAGCCCAAAATGCGGGGTAAGGACGCCGACGTCGATCCGGATTACATGACTTCACCCCCGTGTCTCCCGTTATTTCCGGAGTGGGGGAACGGCAGTGGTTGACAGATGTCTCGGGGGTTCTGGGACCATGATTCCATAGCATTGCTTTATTTGACATTAATCATTGCTTCGTACAGTCTTCCATAACAATCATGAACGGGCCAAGTCTAAGAATAGCCAGGTGCATCGGCATCTCAGATCCGAAAAAGCTCCACATTTCCGGCTCCGGGTGGCCTGTGCGCCCATGCCGTATGACGTATCTCCCGGCCCAATCCGGGATCTGGTTCCGGGAGTACCTAGTTCTCCTCTCCGCCCCTCCTTTAGCGGCAAGTATACCCACCATCAATCAAAATATCCGCCCCGGTGGTATAGCTGCTAGCATCGCTAACCAAGTAAACATAGGCACCCTTCAACTCCTTCGCATCGCCGTTCCTGCCCAACGGGATCATGCTCTTCCACAAATCCTGCGTCTTCTGATCGACAAAGTCCGACAGACCGGTGTCGATGTAACCGGGCGAGATGCTGTTGACCCGGGCAAAGTCGCGCCACTCGTTCGCCAGCGACCGGGCCATGTGGATGCACCCGGCCTTGGCGACATTGTACGACGTCTGCTCCTGCGGGTAGTTGGCGATGTGCCCCGAGATGGAACTCGTGATGACGAAGGAGCCGCGGCCGCGCTCCTTGAAGTGCGGGCCGACCGCCTTGGCGCAGTAGGCGGTGCCGTTGAGGTCCGTGGCGATGACGCGGTCCCATTCCTCCTTGGAGCCGTCGATGATGCCGCTGTTGGCTGTGGCGCCGGCACTGTTTTTTTTTTCAAGAGTGTCAGTACTCAATCCCCTCCAAAGCCTGCTCCAGAAAACCACGCGAGGGGAAGGAAGGGTAGACGGGAGAAGGAGGGAATGTCATACTTGGCAATAAAAGCATCAATCTGCCCGAAATCCGCAAGAACGTCCTTCACCAGCTTCTCGCAGTCTGCGTAGTCGGAAACGTTCAGCTTGTAGGCCTTGGCCTTGATTCCGTATTCTTTCTCTAGCTCGGCGACGTTCTTCTGGGCGCCCTCGGCTCGTGAGGCGTATGTGATGGCTACTGAGGCACCCATCTCCGCGCAGCCACGGGCGGCTTCGATGCCCATCCCCCGAGGACCGGAGGCGCCGGTGATCACGACTACTTTGCCTTTGAGGCTGAAGAGGTCCGAGAGCTTGGAGGCTGAGGGGATGGAGTTGCCTTTGGTGGTGGAGGACATGGTTGCGGTTTGATGTTTGGGGTTGTAAAGGGTTGGTTTTGGTTGTAGTTGTAGTTTGGTGAAGATGGTGGTTGAGAAAGTTCTTGGGAGATGGAACTGGTTGTTGTTGTTGGTGGTGGTGTTTTGTGGTTTTAAGTAAGAGGGGTGAGATGCAGGTGGGAAGATTCCGTCTGGTCAACAAGCAGGTTGTTGTTGCTTTATACATTCGTACTGTCTGCATGATGGCTACCTACTTACGTACCGATCACCACTTCTCGTTCGATGTGCAAAGCATGTGCATGGAGAGCTCTATTTGTCATTGTGGATGATGCTCCTCTGGCCTGACATGTAATGATGTCATGGTTTGGGGGGAACTGCAACGGGCATAGTTCGGAAACAGAAAGATGATGTGTTAGTGTTTTGAGGATTCAGTGGGGTCAACGTTATTGTCAATATGCTATCACTCAAGTGCCGTGTTTCAGTGCATTTCTGATAGGGGATTATCTGCCTTGGAAGAGCTTTGTTATCTCACTAACAGAATCCTCATCTATAATGCCCACAATGAGCTCACTGGGTCGGGTTGGTGGTGAATGCCTGCCAACATTCGCTTTGCCGATTTCCGTGAGCTGCTTTCATCGCAGTGGAGGAGAGACAAGAGAGTCACTTGCAAGACCGGAAGCTTTGAATGAGCATGCAATGGTCGTCGTCTCCCAAGGTCTGATTTGTTTCAAAAATGGATATGTAGTACCTTAGCTTCCCCTGAACTCACAATACCCCCGCTGTCATCATTTGCACCGGCAACAATGGGAGTCCCTGATCACTGACGGCAGGCGCTACCCCGTTGTCAGTTCTGCCGCAACTTCCCGTCTGTGGCGGGAACCAAACGACGGCAAATTACAGAGACAGGAGGCCCGGATCGTCCCGTCGGTACCCGAACAGACAACCTGCCAACACTTTGACGGGTTGCCTGGAAAGTGGGGTTTTTATGGATCGATATGGCCGCTAATCCAAATCCGGTATGCAGAAACACCAATACGTTTTTCTGCCTACCAGCTAAATCGACTGCCCTCCTTATCTTTTTCGACTGTCTCTAACCGCTTCTGGTAAGCAGTCTGGGAGGGAGTCTTGCGCTAACTTTTTTACCAATGTCGATCCCTGCTAAAGCGTCTGTAGTAGAGTATACCTCTAATTAAGAAACTTAGCTATAAGTATATATTTGGCACTGCTGTACATATATAATGCCAGTGATTTATATATAAGTTATGTAAAGACAATATTTTAGAAGGTTTAAGGAGCGTAGTGAGCTTTATCTTTAGCGATATTAATACTAGGCGCGTAGTAAGGTAAAACTACCAAATTAAAAATTACCAAATTTGAAATTACAAAGTTTAAAAATTATAAAGGTACGTGTACAAGGTATTGTAGTATGGCTTGCTGTAAAGGTTTCTTGCAAATGTTCTATAGTGGGCGATTTAGCGGTGGCTGATATAAATTAAAAATTTAGCAAGCGGAAGTGGCGAGACTGCCTCCTAGACTGCCTACCGGAAGCAGTTAGAAACAGTCAAAAAAGATGGGGAGAAGGGCAGTCAATTTAGCTGGTAGGTTTTTCTGGTGCTCATTATTATACGACAACGGTAACCATCTAGTGCAAAAACAGTCCTCATTTAGTACAATAGAGGCCCAAGTCTCCAAGTCAGAACAGGGACAACTCAACCAAAACGACAGCTAGAAATCTGCTTCTTCTTCAATGCTTATTTGTATTGCATCCCCTATTATTTTTCATCCTCTGATTTTGAGTACGACAAAATAAAGCGGGCGTAAGGTGTTCGCGCCAATGTCAGTGTTGAAGAAAGGTAGTTTTGACCCTTTGTCTTGACGTGCCAGAGTAGCAAAATGTGGGTCAGACTGGGGTGCGACAAAAAAGTGCCCCATATAACAGCCATTTCGGCCATTAACTGTAGTTGCACTAGATGAGGACTATTTCTGCACTAGATGATTACCAATTTCAATTATTACATGCAAGTCTGAAGCAGGTCAAAGACTACTATTTCTCAGTCTTAATTCTCCCTGCTAGAAATCGTCTTTTATTTGTAATTGACCAATAGATATCGGAAATTCAAAATTATAAAGAAAAACTAAATCCCCAGGAGCCGTATGCCGTACGGGTACCTAAACGCCAGAGTTTTAGACCCTTGATCTACAACCCCGGCAAGTCAGGCACGCCAGGTACGCCGTTACTCACTCGGGCTTAGGCTCGGTCTTGGTCACGCTAGCTTAAGGCCGTTGGCCCTACAGCTTGGGCGTTGGCAGGTACGCAACGTCAGTCAGTCCCGTCCTGTTCGGCCACCTCTGAGCCCGCAGGCTACCTTTACCTATAGTACTAACTCCCGTCCTTAGAGGTAGGATATGTCGTGCCAACCGATACACGATTGGATTTCAAATCGCGACCGACACGAGCAAGAAGCAAAAACAATGCAAGTATTCCCCATGAAAGTCATCGGACGGAGGTGAAGCTTTCCATCACACAGCACGGAGCATGCCATGTTCCAGCCCTGTGTTGCGGCGGGATGATTGGTTCAAGTTGCGAGGGCGTTCTTGGCCCTGTGCGGTTCCTCCAAGCCCCGGACTGGCCTCCTCCATCACCGCCTGTGCTAAGCCTTCCATGTCAACTTTCCAGGTGTGCCGGACTGCCGGATCCTACGCTGTTCAAACTTCGGTGTGGGATACCAAGACACCGGGGCGACATTGCGCATCCAGACAATACTCAACATGATCTTTCTGGATTTTTCTGGGTTCAAACAAAACACAGTGAAGCCACCGAAGGGCTTGGTTTGGAAGCCGGCGACAAAACCATGGATATTATGAGGATTCTCATGTATTCCGCAGCACTCCCCCCCCCCCCCCCCCCCCCCCCCCCCCCCCCCCCCCCGTGTTGACAGGCTGCGAAAGGGAGAAGTAGTAGAGCCTGGGCGGAAACAGACGAGATGGGAATAAAACCGGACCATGCCGCCCTCAACCTTCAAACCAGAACCATGAGATCAAAGGCTGCCCGTTCTCCCCATCCTCATAATGGCTCCTCCCGTCCAGCAGCCATCGCAGACCAAGAAGGTGGCGCGGAAGCCTGCCCTTCGACGAAATTCACCATGGGCCTTTCTGTTTGCCTTTATCTATATCGCCCTCCTCATTGTCCCCTGGGTGTTCACATGTCTCCTGAACAAAGGGAAATTCCATCTCAAACAAACCAAAAAGAACTATGGCTACCACAACCTCACCTTCCGTGCCCAGCCCGAGGATATCACCTTCAACACCAACCTTGTGCACACGACAGACATCCTCAGCTACATGGCCGCCGTCGCTGCTTTGCCCGTCATCTTTGACTTGCTTTCTAGGGCAGCGGCCGGATACTCTCAACGGACAAGTCTTAACAAGCCTTTGTCCGCAAAGCAGCTGTTCAGCTTAGCTGATGGGAGGTTCATACGTCATTTGGGCAATTCGTCTCGCAATGGATCATGGCTCTACTTCTTTGGTTCAGGTCTTATTGTCCTTTGTGAGTACATGTTATCATGAAACCCTTTGGCTTTAGGCTGTCTAATACTAATGCTTGTTTTCTGCGAAAAAGCCATCATCCAACTTCCAATCCGGGCAATCTTTGTGCAGCGAGAAACCATTCGCGTAGCTCAAGGGTCCAGACCCTCCGAATACGGCAACTTTGAGCCCTCGAACTACGACACCCCCGGATATCCATATCTACGTACTCCCGACTATGTTACTGGACGGCTGGTGGGATTTGACCCAGCGCCTGCTATCCTTGCCGCGGCATCAAAGAACAAAGTGGTGGAAAGAACCAGAAGTGCCCTGAAGTCGCTTGCGGCTGACGAGGTTTTAGTAAAGGCATGGCGAGATGGCACAGACAACAGCGATGTGGCAAGGGTATTTGCCAGTTCGATCTCTAAAAACGCCAACACCGGCCTTTATCGACAGCTCGCAACGCGGATGAACAGTACCTGTCACTGCGAAATATCTGATTTTCCCAGTCAATGCGATGACGGTGGGCTGAACTACAAGAGCGAGAATCTTACAATTGAATTTTGCGTCGACGGCCTGTTTCAGAAGAGCCCATGGAAACTGGAGCAGTATTTACGAGAGGATATCACTGAGGAGTTCTACGTACGGCTCAGTGCAAATAGGTCAAGGATCAGCGGCGGCCAGCTTCGCCCTGGGGAAGCATATCGTTGCACCGGTACTAGCAGTCTCGGTTACTTCGAACTTGGCAATCTGTTCAACAATGGAACGCATGGCCCCTTGGTCTCCGCACCGTACCGGACTTTGGAGACCGCATATCAAGCTGGATTTCACCTTGTTCCTGTCGAAAGGTAAGTTACATTTGGGGCTTAGCCACACCGTCCTTCCCGTCCTTCACTGTTATATACCTTCACAATTTTTAATTTTTTAATTTTTTAATTTTTTTTCATCCTTCAGCTTCTTGTCTTTACATCAATCTGGCCACTTGCTAACGCATCATTCCGTTGCCTTAGCTATTTGATGATCGGCAATAAAATAGCAGACCCAAGCCCCTCTATGCCTGGCCCTCTTACTCTCGCGCTACTTGCCCTCTTCGGGCCGGGCTCTTTCTCCAAGGTAGCCCAATCAATGAAGACAGCAGATGATGCAGTTTCACGCACTCTGTGCCAGACTGTGCCATTCCACTTTGAGAACTGGAAAGACGACCTGGAGTACGTTGACAGCATCGGTCAAGGAGGTGACATTCATCCATCTGTTTGCTCACATGCCACATGGAAACGAGACCCAGAAACAGGCCTGGCTACGAACGAAATCGACTGGACGATGATGGAGAACTGGCAAGACAAGTACCTCGATGATCTGGTTGCGAGGCTTGGTAGAAACTATGCCGACTATAGGGCCGACTACATGATTCCTCCGCCTCCGGACTTTGGTGGAGTAGATGCAAGCCCCTGGCTATCCATGGCAATGCATTTCGCCAACCAGGCCTTGCTAGACATAGCAAGTACGAGCTATATCCCGGATTCCACTGCTTACGGCGGCCACCAGAGATCATCCACAGGAATTTGGAACGTCCCAGGGCTCGAACACAACAAACCAAGCGTCTCCGCCGCAGGCGTCATCGTTGTCAGCGTGTTGCTAGGCTTACAAGTCCTAGGAATATTGTTTTTGCTGGGGTACATCTACAGCATCCCGACCTGGACGGATACTCTTGACTCGCTGGCTATTGCACGCATTGCTCACCAGTTGCCAGATGAGGACCAAGATCTACTCAAGGAGATCGGGCTACGTCGTGCGAGGAGCAGCGAGCTCGAAAAGCTCGGGGCCGTCGGTGAGGATGCAAACGCAAAACTACTTGCCGCCAGGGACGAGGGCAAAGCTCCTGACGTGTCGGAGTCGGCGGTCTAGCATTGTGTGCAGCGGGGATGGGATGAAGGTGACCAGAAACAATGATGAACGGGAAGATGGGATGAAGGTGACCAGAAACAATGATGAACGGGAAGAAGGGAATGAGGTAGATGAGCGATTGGACTGTTTGACGATACCCCTTTGTTCTTGGCAATATAAACCACTGGACTGTTCTTTCTTCCAATGACCCAAGCAGCACAAGAAGCTGTTGCTGATTTCGTCGGTGCCGAATGGGAAACCTGTCTAGTGACCAGTCCCAAACTGTCACACGGACATCGACACCCTGGTCCAATTCCAGGATCGACAGTCAGCCCCGTTCCAGAAGAGCCGCACGGCTGACAGAAGGGATCAGCCTCACGGGTCGATGCCTCAGGCAACCAGGCCTCAAGGCCGCAGAGGGATATTTCCCCGACGGCACAACTTACCCGAATCCCCTCACAGCCACCTAATGGTTCCAGCCAACGGCACAACTGCCGATCACGCTAACCACGCAAGCCAGGCCTCCGAGAGGGGAACCCTGCTCTCACGGGATCTCCCCTGGCCAACCAAGCTGACGAAGGGATGCTGGAGACAAGGCCGGCGCCTGAAGGACGAAGGAGACTGGATGAAGCTATTCAGGGAAGACCCACATGTAAGCACGACTGTGCACACCACTAGATAGATGCCTTACGGCCTTACCAGGCCAACAAGACCCTGTACGTACCGATCAGGAGGAAGGATGACTTTGGCATAAGAAGGCGAGGGAACCCAGCCTCTGCCTCGAGGCTTGAAGGGTTCAACAAGGCCTTCGAGACCAAAGTAGTTTATTAGCTGAATTGAACTACTGTTCCAAGCCCAATATCTTGCCCTTGTCACACAAACACATTCCAATCTTGATCGCCAAGGCCACAACACTTTGCTTGTCGATTGTGGCTTGAACCGTTGGGACTTGCCGAACTTCCGAGCCCGTCCAGGAACACTGACAAGGTCAGACTGGAAAACGCCAGAACGAAGCCGTGACAACCGTGACGGTGTTCTCGACCTTTTCATCTCCGCGTCCCAGTCCCACCATCCCATGCCCATCAAAGATTTGCTTCAGGGGCACTTTGACGGGTTGCCTGGAAAGTGGAATTTGGATGGATCGATAGAGGTATGGCCGCTAATCCAAATCCGGTATGCAGAACACCAACACGTTTTTCTCTTGCACATTGCACATTGCACACAAACTCCAGGTCCCCGGTTCTCACTGCAATGAACGGTTTTCGACTTTTTTTTTTCTATTTCACCAATGGTCGCCGGAGCCTCACACTTAGTGAGCAAAGAAAAACAAAAACCCGAGGCGCCGTACGGGTACCTACCTCTAGACACAAGAGCTAAAGACCCTTGATCGACGAACCAGGCACGCCAGGCACGCCGTTACTCATTCAAGCTTAGGCTCGGTCTTGGGCACGCTAGCAGGGCTAGCTTCATGCTGTTGGCCCTACAGCTTGGGCGTTTTATCACTTGGCAGGTACTTGGCGGCAGTTGTGAGCCACTCACAGGGCTGGAAAAGCACTGGAAGAGTGGAAGGGGAGAATGAAAGACTCCGTCGAAAAGAACCTTTGAAATGAGACTTTGAGATGGCACACACGGGTGGTTATCGTGGTCTGGGAGAGGGAAGGGAGAAGGGGAAAGAGAGGGAGAAGGGAGGAGGGGAAAGAGGGAGAGAAGGGGAAGAGAAAGAAAGAGAGAGAGAGAGAGGCCAGCCAAATCCATGCATCAAACCGTTATCTGGATCGTACAAGTACGGTGGTAGCAGATCCGGGCCGAACTTGAAGGACTGAACCGGTACGATTGACGATTGGGTATGACATTGATCCATCCGAATCCAGGAACTTACACCCAAGCAATGGACAAGCCACTGACGAACCTGCAAGGAACAAGCGGCTCTGGAGAGACCTTGTAGCTCGCTTTCTCTACAGAAGAAGGGTACGTACCTTCAAAAGGGAAGTGGGAGACCAACCGACCGGTGGGTGCCCGGTGCACTCTCGGGGACCGTGGGGACCGGGGGATTGGGGGACACAAAGACCGAAGTCGAACGGATGTCCAGGACGGAAACAGTCAAGCGGCTAGGCTGCAGTAAGCGCTAACCCTTCTAGCGAGGGCGTACCCAAACTCTAGAGTCGTCCTAGGCCAGGTACACTAGGGAAAGTCGCGCGTTACGCTGTGACTCGAGAGACTCCAAACGGACATGGAGATTTGATAAAGGCTCTGACTCTTACTCGCTTTTGTTAGAGCTAACGCCTAACGGCGAGACCAAAAAGGCTAGAGAGGACAGAGTGGACGCCAAGAAAGGGGCAATGGTCACCTACCGCACCATTTTTGCATGTTATCTGTGCAGAATACCACGATGAAAAGGCATGGCGGCATGGCTAGCCGGGAATATGGACGGATACAGTCACCGGTGGATGATGATGATTTGATGAGAAGGGTAGCGTAGGTAGGTAGGAAAGTTGGGGGTCAAAGTGTGTTTTTGACGACGGGAAGCTACTAGTGACGGAGGCTAGTGGTATGGTGTTATCTGCTGGCGTTGAAGACTTTGTCTTTGGGTGGTGGTATATATCCCAGGTGAGTTCCCCCCTCCCCGCGTGAGGCGTTTGTGGTTGTTGAGAGGTCACTTGGACGTTTTGGTCTGTCTGTGTGAAGTTCGAAGTCGAAGTTCGAAATTCCGGTACCAGGAAGGAACTGAGCTGGGTTAAGGCACCTCACTTCACTAGGATCACACACCTGTTTATACAACAGGTACCTAGAGGTATTCAAGACGTCAACGAGGGCTTTCTTTCCCATCGTACCTCTCGTCACTCAGCTGTTGCCCATCATGATCGTCCCCAAGTCGGTCTTTGCCCATTACATAGTTAGTCCTTACACTTCTTTTCTATCATCTCTCCTCTCTTCCTCTCTTCCTTCAGCTCTTCCCCATCATAACCCACCACTAACACTCACCCTTCTCCTCCCAGGTCGGCCTAACCCTCAACCAAACCACCGACCAATGGAAGCGCGACATCCGTCTCGCCTCCCAAGCCTCCATCGACGGCTTCGCCCTCAACATCGGCGCCGCAGACCACTTCACCTTTTCATCACTCCACACAGCCTACGAAGCCGCCTCAACATTTGACAACTTCAGCTTATTTCTTTCATTCGACTTTAGCGCCTCCGCAGGCTCAGATGGGTGGACCGTTGATTACATTGCCAACCTAACCAACTCCTTTAAAGACGAGCCGGCGCAGTTCAAGATCGAGGGGAAACCGCTGGTTAGCACGTTCGAGGGTGTTGACTTCCGGGAGGCATGGAGGGAGGTGAGGAAGAAGGTGGAGGGGGATATTGTGTTTGTGCCGGATTGGAGCAGTGTTGGGCCGGAGGGGGTGAGGGAGAGGGTGGGGGATGTTGATGGGGCTTGTGAGTTTTTCCTCTTTTCCTCCTTTTTTCTCCGTCCTTCTTGCGTACCTTAACTGGCCTGATGATGATGCTAACAAAAAACAACAAAACAGTCTCCTTCGACGCCTGGCCCCGCCCCTCTCAATCCACACTCACCACCTTTTCCGACGACGGCTACCTCTCCGCCCTCTCCAGCTCGCCCACCTCTTCCAACCCAAAGTCAACCTCCCCCAACAACAACAAAATCTACATGATGGGCATATCCTCCTACTTCTACACCCACCTCCTCCCCTCCTCTTCTTCCAGTCTCTCCAAAAACTGGTACTCCCCCTCCGACACCCTCTGGCCCACGCGCTGGTCCCAAGCCTTATCCCTAAAGCCAGACCTCCTCCAAATAATCACCTGGAACGACTTCGCCGAATCGCACTACATCTCCGACCTCACTCCCTCGCAAATCCTCCCCGAAGCCAAGTCTTACGTGGAAGGGTTCGATCACGGCGGGTTTCGCGCTGTTCTTCCGTACTATGTGGCGGCGTACAAATTGGGGAAGACGGCGGAGGAGGGCCTTACAGACCAGGAGTGGCCAAAGGAAAAATTGGGCGATGGGGTGGTTGCTGCGTGGTATCGGACTACGCCGGTTAATGTTACTGCTGATGCAAATGGAAGGGAGTGTGGAGATGGCGGGACGAAGTGGGGGCAGGATGGGGGGAAGAGTGCGAAGGAGGCGGTGGAAGCGGATGTGGTGAATGTGCTGGCTGTTGTTAGGAAGGATACGGAGGTGGTGGTTTCTGTGGAGGAAACGGGGAAGAGGGTGGTGAAAAAGGTGAAGAAGGGAGGAGCGAGGTTTTTTCAGGTGGGGTTTGAGGAGGTGGGACTGGGACCTGGACAGGGGAATAAGAAGGGCGGCGGGAAGGTGAGGATTGAGATGAATGGGGAGGTGAGAGAGGGGAGGGAGGTTAGGGGTGAATGTCCTGAGAGTGGGGTGGTGAGTTTTATCTTTTTTGGACTGACTTGAGCTTTGATGTTGAGGAGATGTGATGCTAACTGGGTGGAACAGATCAACTTTAATGCTGCGACTGTTTATATCGCTAACAGCACGCATCCGGATTCCGATACCGAGGGTGGTAATGGTGGATCTGGAAGCTCCGGTTCTGAGTCTGGGTCTGGATCTGGGAAAGGTGATGGAAAGGGCGATGGTGAGGAAGACGGTGACGAGAACGCTGCTATGCCGGGACGAAGTGTTGGTGTGACTGCCGCTTTGATGGCATTTATTGGCTTTGCGTTGTTCAACCTTTAAAAGAGTCGGGGGGATATGTTGGATGATTGCATGGAAATGCGTTGATGTTGTATGTTTTCTGAAGATTTTGGTGTTCAAAAAAGGGCTTTTGTGTAGATGCCTGTAGATGCATGAAACTACGATAGCTTGTATATAGTTCGATTCTCCTTAAAAGTTGCAGTCTTTGGTCATCAGGATTTCTCCAGCAACTCATGCATTTTTTACTGTGACCATTGATCACAGCAGGGGACGCCATAGGATTTAACCCCTGGCTTGGGCTGACATGTCAGATCTGGCGTAGCACAAAGACCAACGGCTTCTCTGTCAATGGCCCAACGGTCCGCTGTCAGCATGCACGCCACCGGCACGGCCCTTACGTCACGCACTTTATTTCAACGACACGACACATCCCAGACGACAACATCATTGACTTCCTTCATATTTGTGTTCATTTGGACGATAACATCACCGACTTGTTCATGTTTGTTCATTTGTCTTTATTCATCAACTAGCATTACAATTTACATAGCTAGCGGTGGGTATAATACATCCATCTCTTTTTTTTTTCCCTTCAAACACAATTTACTCATCCTTGATATGGAGAACAGCCTTGCCAAAGTTCTCGCCCTTGAAGATACCGACAAGACCCTTGGCGGCGTTGTCGATGCCCTCGGTGACGTGGAGCTTGAACTTGACGGAGCCCTCAGCAATCCACTTGGAGAGCTGCTCCTGGTGCTCCTTGCAGTACTTGGGGCCAAAGTCCTTGTCGAAAACGATGAAGCCGCGCATCTCGAGGCGCTTGGCGAAGACGTGGATGAGGTTCTTGACGCCGTAGCGCTCTTCGGGCTTGGCGTTGTATTGGGAGATCTGTGATGGTCGTTACGGTTAGTATAAAATGAAATGTGGAAATAAGGAGCAGAATGCAGGGAAAAGATAACTCACCATGCCGCAAGCGACAATGCGACCCCACAGGTTGAGGGACTCGAGGGCAGCGTCGAGGTGCTCACCACCGACGTTCTCGTAGTAGATATCAATACCCTCGGGAGCCAACCTCTGAAGGGCATCGAGCGGCTTCTCCTTCTTGTAGTTGAAGCCGCCATCGAAGCCGAGCTCGTTGATGATGAAGTCCAGCTTCTGGTCGCTGCCGACGGAGCCAATGACCTTCAAGCCATCGCGCTTGGCGATCTGGCCGACGACCTCGCCGACGGCACCGGCAGCACTGCTGATGAAGATGGTCTCGCCCTTCTTGGGCTTGCCGATCTCCTTGTACGACGACCAAGCGGTTAGGCCGGGCATGCCAAGGGGACCGAGGAAGAGGCCGAGGTCCTTGAAGTTGTACTTGTTGTCGATCTTGGTCTGCACCACCTGGCCGACTATGCCACCCATCACCTCGCCGACCTCCTCCTTGGTGAGGGCGGCGTACTCGGCGATGGGCAGATGGGCAATCACCAGGTCGCCCTCCTTGTAGTCGGGGTTGTCGGACTTGAGAACCTTGGCGACGGTGTCGTTGGTGACGGGCCCGTTGAGGGGGTAAGCGGGAGCGTAGGACTTGATGTTGGCGTCACGCATGCGGCCGCGCTGGTAGGGGTCGAAGGAGGCGTAGAGGATGGAGACGGTCATACCACCCGGGGGAGGAGCGGCGTCGGGGTCGAAGCCACGGTCCTCGATGACAAGGTGCTCACCGGGGACGGGGTAACCCGTGGGGATCTTCTTGAAGATGAGAGTCTTGTTGGTGGTTTTGGGCATGTTGGCGGTTTGTTGTGTTGTACTTGGTTGGTGTTTGTTATGCAGGGTGGGGTTCGTTTACGTGGTGATGATTTGTCTTGGTGGATTCAGTGAAGTGCCAGAATCAGATACGACGAACGACGACGAGACTGGACCATGGGATTTATATCAACGTCAAGAGGAAAAAGGGTCCGAACATGGACAGCGTCAACAGTGGGGACACTGCTGGGATCAACTGGAGACATTTTGCTGATAAAGCACGTCTTCGATGGGACGATTGGAATCATGAAGAAATGGTGACGTGGGGCAAGCGATTCCGAGACTTTCAGACAGCTGTTCCCTCCTCTCTCTCCTCGCCCCTGTGGGCTGCTTCCTGACATTTTCGAAAAGGAAACTGTTTCGTGCGTAGGTAGTCAAGCTGTGTTGCCTGTGTTGTGTTGTTGTTGTTGTGGTGATGCTGTGGTGATGTTGCTCAGCAATTGCGCCATTGTTGGCTTGATAAGCTGCAATTGTCATCGCCTGTATTTCCAAGCAATCATAGCAGTGGTCTGTGTTCCCAATTGACACCTCTGAGCTGTTGCAATTGGGTTCGATGTCTGGCGTCTTGTTGGAGCTCCGGTCCCTGTATCGCCAATTCAACCACTAAGAAGCGGCGGAACGAACCCCGCGCGGCCGGGTTGCCTGCAGTCGCAAGTGCCGAGGCATCTCCGGGGGGGCATTTAAGCTTCTCTCCCCTTCACCGTTCGTTTCATCAATTCCACTTCCCATCCCCTTCTCCATTCTGATTTCTAAGCACGATCCAACACGATGGAGTTTATGCAAGGTCCTAAAACTCCGCTGGTACCCCGTCCCTCGTATTACTGATCTCGACCAGTGAAAACAATTGCCGCGGATGGCGTTCAAACACACACCGACAGAAGCATCGAGGAGCTCCTTCCATCTGTATCGAAATTTCGACAAGCCATTGTTTACATTACGTCATGCCATTTTCCCGGCAGGCATGATTTCCCGGCAGGCATCGATAACGGATAGCGATAGGCATTTCTTATCTATCACCCTAACCCTCTCTACTTTCCCTACCCTTCTTTTCTTTACTTTCTTCTCCCCTCTCAACACCAAACACCAAACGCCAAACAAACACCCCCCCTTTTCCCCCCTTCCTTTCTCTTCTCTTCCCTTTCCCCAACTCAATGCGCAAACCTAAAATCCAACCTCCGACTCCCCTGCACCTTAGTAGTCTTGATATACTCCGCCTTCTGCTCCTCCGTCAGCGCATTCCACACCTTATCCTTCTGCTTATTCCTCCACACATAATACGCCTTGGTGAACAAAAACACGCCAATAGCAATAAAGTTAATCACCACCAGCTTGGTGTTACCATCATGATAATACGGCTTGTCATAGTCCAAGTAAATAAAATTGGCGATCACGTTGCCGGTTTGGACCGACATGTTGTACAGCGCGGCCGAGACGGTGCGGGCGCCGACGTTGTTGGCGTTTTTGGAGGTCCATGCTACAAGGATTGCGTGGCAGTAAGGGTACGACAGGAGGACGGACATGAGCGCATAAGTTCCCCAGGGGTTGTCGATTAGACCGGGCCAGAACTTGAGCGCTAGGATGCAGGGGAGTGTCCAGATGGATTGCAGCATGGCGACGAAGGTTCGTTCTTGAAGGATGTCGGATAAACGGGTGAGGAGGAGGAGGGTGATGATGTGGACGACGGACTGGAATTTACCGTCTTGTCAGCATTTCGCTCCCCGAAAAAAAACCTCCCAAGAAACAAGAAAGAGATAAACTCACCGAAGGAATCACCAGCAAATTCGTGTTAAACGCGCTAAACCCCAGTTTCCTCAGCGTCAAAGTCAAATAATAGTTCGGCGGCGTCTGCGGAATATACGCCACCAGCCCAATCGCATACAGCGGCCAGAGATCATAATCCTTCATGGTCTCCCACAGCCTCTTCGGGGTAATAGCCTCGCGGTTATGCATATCGCCCTTGGACGGATCGTCTCTCAGCACGCGGTTAACGACGATGGAGACTTCCCTATCCGTAAACCAGCCGTTGGGGCGGAACCAGGTTTTGGTCTGCACGGCCGAGGCGGGCATCATGAAGAAGGAGGCCAGGCCGATGCAGAGCGTGATCAGACCTTCGACAAGGAACATCCATTGCCATCCGGCCCAGCCGTTGATGCCGCGCATGTGAAGCAGGCCGAAGGCCATGAGCGAGGTGACGATGGAGGTGGTGGAGAGGGTGGTCCAGAAGTAGGAGAGGCGGATGGGAAGCTCGCGCGAGGTGTAGAAGTAGGAGAGCCAGAGGACGATGTCGGGGATGAAGCCGCCCTGGTGATGGTTGTTAGTTTGCATACTTTGCAAAGGCTTGGGCAGGGAAGTGAGGAGACATACCTCAATGAGACCCAACAAACAACGAGTAGCAAAGAAGCTACCCCTTCCATTCAACGAGCACTGCGAAATAGCAACGACAGACCAAAGCACAATCTGAATCGGGATCCAGCGATCCGGACCAAGCTTCTTCGACAGCAATTGAGACGGCAGTTCAGCGCATAGGAACGAGACAAGGAAGATGACGTTGCCATAGTTGTAGTCTGTCACGCCCATTGTCAGCCTCACTCTCATCCTCATCCCCCATCATCCCCCCACATCACCCCACATCACCCCCCCAACTCCCAACCTCGATGCAGTACTAACCATTAGTATCCAACCCCAAATCATCCAACATATCATCCGCCAACGCCTGACTTAAGTTTCCCCGATCGACCTGCAGCGCAAAGAACATGACGATCGCCCACGCACACGCCCGGAAATCAATCTTCCTAATAATCGCCTTCTCTTCTTCCTCTGTCCACGTCACCGTCGGATCAAATGCCCCCCTGCATTCATAGTCTGCTTCTTCGTAGACCTTGCGCCAGTGCTCGGCGACGACGGGGTCGAGGAAGGGGTTTTTGGTCAAGTCATCGTATTCGGAGGCTTCGGAGAGGTCGGAGGAGGAGGAGGAGGAGGAGGAGGAGGAGCTGGAGAGGTTGAGGTTCTTGGTGTCGGGGGAGGGGGGGACTACGGTGCCGTAGGAGGCGGTCTTCTTTTCGTCGGAGGAGGGGGTGGGGAGGGGGCTGGAGGAGGAGATGGAGATGGGGGAGTCGGGGTTGGGAGTTCCGGAGCCCGAGCCCGAGCCCGAGCCCGAGCCGGGGTAGGGTGGTGGTGGTGGTTGTGACATGGCTGTGAGTCTGACGGTTGAATGTCTGGTCGTGTGGTGTCGTTGTGGGACTGGTGGTAGTGAGATGAGATGAGATGAGATGGGGGTGTCGTCCTATCCTGATCCCAAGGGGAGCACAAAGTCCGAAACCTCACAGATCGGACTGCAAAGACTGGGCCCTGAGACGAGACGAGATGAGATGAGTGGTACCGACAGGCTGGGTCAGGCGGTACCGCAGTGAGGCTCAAGTGTCGGGATGTCGAAATGTCGAAGATGTCGGAGATGATATGTCAATGGTTCATGCAGTCATTTGTCTGACAAAGACCACAAGTCCACGATATCCGACGGAAGACAGGATGACTGGAGATGACAAGTACATGCGAACATCTTGTCTGGATAGCTGGGAAGGGCTTATATACAACGTGCTCTTGGGTTACTCTGTTCCCGCCTCTCTTCTTCCGTTCCCACCATTCAGAATCTTTCAAGCAAAGAAAGCATATGGGTGAAATATCCTAGCTTGATTGCGTGATCGTTACCAGCCCGGTTGGCGGGTTGGCGGGTTGTCGCAAAGTTCACTTGGGAATGATGGGATTGACACTAGAGTAGGTTGGGAAGAGTACTTGGGTAACAACCGGGAAGCAATTCTCGTCCGTCTTTCGGCCGCCTGCTCTAGACAACGAATGAGGTTCGCCACTTTTCCTTCCCTATCTGTGTTTAATGTTACTTGATAGTGCTCAGCGCTGACCTGGACTGGCATGGGAAGAAAGCGTGGGGGAGCGGGGAGGGACTGGACTGGGAGTGTGACAGCCGAACCCGGGGACCACTACCGGTAAGACGAACGTTGGCATCACGTTGGAGGGTATTGGTCAATGGTACGGCACTGCATGAGTCCATGCTCTGGGTCCCAGACGGGGAGTTGACGGGGAGGTTGATAGCGTACGAAGGGTTCAAGGTCAGTGAGGTGTGAGTGTAAGTGAAGCGAGCCATACGGGATACAGGAGAATGGGCCAGGTAGGTAAGGTACCTATGTCGTGATTCCTTTCGGTATGAGACGATTCGTTGGTTCGGAGCAACTAGACTATAGGGGATAGAGATCCCGCATCCCGGTTGATACCTCTAGATAGTCTCGGGTTCGTTCTTTGGGAGGTGCTGGTTGACGATTTTGGGATCAATGGTCTAGACTCTGTTCTCTTCGTTGACCGTTTTCAATGGTTTGATGCAGTATCTCAGCTGGGTGTAAGATGGGAAGTGGGAGTATTGCTTATGATGAAGTTCGAGAAGATGGCCACACCGCAGCCTCCCTCGTCATGAGGCGAAAAGCCAATATCGAACAAGCATCCAAGGAAGGAGTGAGCGGTTCTTGCCATCTCTTGTCGAAGCTTATCACAAGCCACTTTGAAGATTGAAGTTGTTGACCAAAAGCCTCGAAGGCGAACTCGCTCCTTCCCGCTGATTCACAAGCCTTGACATCCACGAATTCACAGGCAATCACACCCACGCTCCCACGTTGACGCAACCCGTTCTCGTTACCAAGTTGGAAACTACGACCGTGAAACGCCATTGGGGCTATATGTGAGCAAGCATGGCGAGGCATGGTGGTTGATGGTGCAATGGTTCCCTCTCTTTATGTCGATTTGTGTGGGAGGTTCGCCAGTGATGTACGGTCTTGGGGGGCTGTTCGTCAACCCCCTGGAGTATGGCACCATCACGACCCCGCTCGCTGGGTGTCAGCCACAATAACACCCACGACAAGAATACGCCAAGGTTGGGTCAGAAGATTGCCTTTCAAAAGAAAGGTGTTTGTTTTATAAGGAGCTTCAGATTTGTGAAATAGTTTCTTGTGAGTGATCTTTTACGGTGTTCGGACTCGGACTGTTTGGCAGCGCAAGAGTGGCACTTACATGCGACGCTCCTTAATTCGACACATCTATGTATTTAACTGCAATTGCAATACTTACCCTCTCCGCCTTCTCACTCACTACTCTCCGCGGCTTCCTCTTCCTGCTCCCTCTCCTGCCTCTCATACCGTTTCCTAGCCTACTTGATCTTCCTACCAACCAACCTCATCGTCTCATCACGGAACTCTCGATCCTTCCGCTTCGTCAATCTCTTCCTATAATCCTGCCTCTCATCCTCTTGCGCCCCCTGCCCCAGCTGAGAGCTCGAAGCTCTCTGGAACATGTTGTCCACTCGTTTGTTCATCTCCCTCTCTTCCCTCGCACGCTTCTCCTCCAGTTCCCTCATCTTATCCGTCTTAGCCAGACGAGCGTTCTCATGCTCCGGGCCGTACTCGACCAGGACCTTGTAGGCCGGCCCGTTCAGCGATTCCATCATTTTTTGCATCTCCTTCTCCGCATCGCTCTCCCGAATCTGTTTGGTCCGGAACGGCATGTGATAGTGCCTCAGGTCTGGCGGTCGAACCGTTGCGATGCTGACTTTGCCTTCGGCAACGGGTGGCCGATTCTCCCGGAACGTCTCGACGTGAGACTCGGCTTCCTCTATCAGCCGGTCCTCTAAGCCAGCCACACTATTCATACGACCAGGCTTTTCGTCTTCAGTAAACCGAGCGTTGCCCTCCCATTCGACAATCTCACCATTTGGTCCCGTGCTCTCAAACCATCGTATCGCCTCAATGAGCTCATCAGAGTAAGGCCCGCCTTCGCTTTGCGCATAGGGCGTCAAGATGTAATTCTCGGCATTGAACCAGTTCTTTTGGCCTTCTCTTGGGATGAATTCTCCTTCGTGACCTCTGTCTAATATGACCCGTCGCAACAGCTTCCCCATGGCATAGATATCCTGCCACGTGTCCGGCTCCTCCATTTGCCAGATTCGATCCCTGGGGCTCACGCCATATCTAGCCTCTTTGATGCGTTCCTTGGGTAACGACAGACGGCCAAAGTGAATGATACCATTGTCGTGAGGCTGTTCACCTTTCCTCGCCGCGTTGTCAAAGTTGGTCAGCACCACGCGCGGAAGCCGGCCATCCACGCTCTCCTCGTACCCTTCCTCGCCCTCCTCCGGCCAATGCAGCATGATGTTGTCCATGGTTAACCATCGGTGGCAGACTGCCTGCCAGTTGCGGGGTATCCTTTCTCCGTCCTCCATGCGTCCGTTCCCCTGGCGTTCAACGCCCCAGTGCAGATAGAGGAGGGCTCGCGCGAGCTGCTCTATGAGGTGCCAGATAAACGGTTCCTCGACGAACTGGGAACCTTCACCTCCCCTGTTGATACGCATGATTGCATGCTCGAGCGAGCCACCGTTCAAGTATTCGTAGTACAGAGAGGCGTTGTAAACTTCCTCTCTGACCCCGCCATCTTTCTCGACCATACCATGGTCCAGATCTCCATCCATCAGGTCGTGAGGAAAACCATAGGCGTACAATTTCTGGAAATAGGGTTCATCCGGGAGGCGCACCTCTACACGCGGGTCGCGGCGGTCGCCAAGCCGAGCGAAGCGAATATCGCCAGGGATTGGGTGGGCGTACATCTGCAAACGCCATGGCAAGCGTTGTGCTATGTTCTTCCGATCACGGTATAAGGTCGCCAGGTGGGAACTCTTCAGGTACTTGCGTACGCGCTTGTTGATGAGCAATTCGTCGCTATGCAAGTCGTGGACAAGCAGGAGTCGGTTGAGTGGAGCAAGCTGTTTGATGAGGAGGAATCCTTTTGTATCGCCGCGTCCTCTGCGTGCCTGAAGCCACCTGTAGCTCTGGATTTGGTTATACACGAGGTCAAGATCATCCCTTTCATTGCCTTCTTGAGGGGCCCAATCCCAATGAGCGGCGGGGAAGAGGATGGACCAGTGAAACATATCCCCGGCCGGGGTCGCGCGCTGTGGCTCTGCTGATGCAGCAGCATCTCTTCTTCTTCTTCTTGGAGGCATGTTGAGGTTGGTGCTCTGCGTTGTCTCGGTCTGGAATTTAGGATAAATAGAAGAGGTTACTGGAGCAAGCAGTTGGTCTCCATTTACCTGGAGTTGAGCTCGCGAAACTTTATGGGTATCGTTCTGGTGTAGGCATTCTTTGTGTCCTGCTATCCGGTTTCGGTGTCGAGGCGTTGAACCAACAAAGGATGTTGGGTGGCACGTAGTAACTGTAGTCAACAATCAACAAAGGCAGTCGGTACCAACCAAAATGATCAAACAACCTGCACGCGTTCCAGTCCGGCCAGCATCGAGTAAAGACAATTGCTTTCTTGGTCCATAGCACCCATGGAAGGCCAAGGGATAATCGCACTCAGGGGGCCGAAAGCCGTCTGAGATGTGCCGAGTAGATGCAGCTTCGTACGACTCCCAACATTCAGACAGTGCGAGTTTGTTGTCGCACCGGCTCATACCAGCAGGATTTGCTGGCTTGACGAAAAAGCCTCTGCCCACTGTGTTGTCTCGGTGTCCTCCCCGTCCATCAGAGCATGGACATAACAAGTACCAAGCACCAGATAACCATGAATCTCATCATTTGTTTCCCGCAGCATCACAGGAACTTGTCCTCCTCTGAAGAGGGCAATGGTATCTCCAGGAGAAGTCTGTCGGGGCGCCAGCCCAGGTCTGCCAGATGCATCGACAAACGCACGTCTTCCGTAGATCTTCGAGGCACGACGGTAGTCCCAAGACTCCGACAGCATCCAGCTTCTCTTCGTTTCTTCGGCTGTTTGAGCTTCTACCGGGGGCGCAACTCTCCCCAGAAGGACGTTGAAGCCGTGAATGTAGCGCTCTGGGGTCTCCATCTCTGCACGGGTCGCTAGGCCAAAATCCGCCCTGGGAACTCGCCAGATATTGTCCTTTGCGACTTCATAACTTTCACTCGCCAACTGCTGCAACTCTTCTAGAGCTTAATTTGCCGCACCACCCCTTTTTGTCTTCGCGCACCCTTTTTTGACTTTACGCTCCCTCTGACACCTGACAATAAAGCGGGGCGTTTTCGGCTGTAAACTTCTGTCCTCCCAATGTTACTAGCATTGTACCCAACACCGAGTTTCAAAGTACGATAGCAATTAAAGACTTTTTAGCGATGCAATGAGGTTGACGATATAATGAGGTTGGCGATAGGTAGAATCGATGCCCTGAAGGTTTGGTGTACTATTAAAACCACTGACGGCGCGACTGGTATTGATGCGCATGGATGTTAAGAACATTCCTTCGTCGGGATTTACCACACAAAACGGTGGATCTTTTATGTCAGCTGCCGTGTACTCGTCTGGGCTAGAAGCGCGCTGTTTCACTGGAAATCCTAGCTGCGACTCACAAGAGAGTTCCGGCAGGCGAAGCCTGGGGGGGCGAGGCGCTTCTAGCCCAGACGAGTAGGTGCTATGGTGGAGTAAGATGGTGCCTGAAGTCAAAACGGGTGCGTGTAGATAAAAGGGGTGGTGCGGCAAGTTAAGCTCCTCTTCTAACCATGCTCGATATGCGGCCAGGTACCGCAGAAACTCGGGCCGTTCGTCTTGGGCTTCTAACAGTATCTGTGTGCAATCTGTGGGCTTTACCAGGCTCGATTGCATAGAGTGCCTTAGGGTTTGGGTTTTGGAAGAGATTCGAGC
Source organism: Neurospora pannonica FGSC 7221 (assembly GCA_009805235.1). Classification (NCBI taxonomy): domain Eukaryota; kingdom Fungi; phylum Ascomycota; class Sordariomycetes; order Sordariales; family Sordariaceae; genus Neurospora; species Neurospora pannonica. The sequence continues at coordinate 37,503 of RANY01000217.1, forward strand.
AGTCTGCAATGCTAGAGATGCCTCAAACGTGCTTAGGATGCGAATAACCGAAGACGAACGGCCCGAGTTTCTGCGGTAGTTCTCCTGTCCTGGGACACTAGTGAACTCTGAACCAATACGGACCACAGTTGACATCACTGCTCCCGGCAAGAAGAGGGTGAGCTTCGACTCTCCAATCACTGCAGTCTCCGTGCTGTTCAAGGGCCAATGTGTTCCCTTTGTGGCATCAAAGTCGAGCACGCCTCCAGGTCCATCAAGATTGATGCTGCCGATGGTCGGGCTCCGAGGTGCCGTCCAGTCTGGCACCCAAGAGGGAAGTCCCTCGTCTGCCCAACGAGCGGTCTCCCGATTATAGCATAGCACATCCGGGCCATATTCTTGTATCAAAGCTGTGGCGACGTGCGTGAGAACCGTGCTGACCGTTGTCTTGTCCGAGTAATCCACTGGGATCTTGTTCCTGTCACTCTCTCGTACGAGACCGAGCAATCCGTAGATGCAATCACGAGGATCAGTCGCCTGGATGGCCTTGTCCTCTCCATCCGCAAAGTCAGTAAACAGCAGAACCTCCATGAGCCGCATGCCGTCCTTTCCTTTCCGCAGACTGAGCCTGTACGCATTCGTGGCCTCCTCTAGATGCACAGCACTGGGGATGATGTCCCCCAGCAACTCATACAGCCGCCGATACTTGGGATCAATATTCGAGGAAAGGATCATCCACTCGAACAACTCGCATCGCGCATCCCGAACATCCTCCCAGTCCACTACCACCCCCTCACCGCTTCCACACGCCACCACCGCCTTGCGAGCCAGCACCACTTCCTGCACGATCGAGTGAAGGTTGGGCGTGACATTCATGGGGACGTAATCGAGAAGGATCGTAGGAAGGGGCTCATCGGGGTTCGGAATGCCCCAGACGTAGGACAGGGCCTGGAAGGGTGGCGGTGCTGCGGACGAGGAGGGTGCGGAGAGGGGGACATGACTGAGGAAGAGGGAGCTAACTGGCGGCGCAGAATTGGACTCTGGGGGTGCCTTTTGGGTGATGTCGAATGTGAGAAGCCGGATTTCCTGTGTTGTGCGGTCGAGTGGTTTGTGAGGGGATCCTAGGACCATGTCGGCGATGTCGTAGCTGGTTGCCCCGCAATCACGGAGCGGGGAGGACGGGACGAAGGTTGAGTCGAGATGAAGCTGGGTGGTTCAAGTTCTGGATGCCGGCAAGGTGTTCTGGTCAAAACTTTAAGTATCAATGGCAGCAGGAAAAACTCTGACGTCCTTCAAGTCCAAAGGCGAACGCTCCTTCCAGATCACATATTGGGCGCTGAAGATGACAGGCAGCAACTTGGCGCGATTGCCTCCACACCCGCTGCGCCTGCCACCTGCCGCCGGCCCTCACATTGGACACCACGTCTCGGAGGATGCCACGATGGCCAAGCTTGTTGTCTGCCACATATTGAGGAAAAGAATAAAATAAAAAAATGCGACATGCTCCCAAAAAGCCTCACAAATGTGGTAGAGCACAGAAACGTGAGCTGTAAGAAACAGTGAGGACAAAAAAAAAGGCAAAAAGATGGGGCTCAACCGGGATTTGAACCCGGGACCTCGCACATTCATGGTGACCATGAGGGTTTAACCCGAAGCGCGAATCATACCACTAGACCATTGAGCCAGTTGTAATTGTTGAAATGAGGGCCTGTGGGTAGGCCTCATATTGCGCATTCACGCAGCAGATAGGCGCGAATCCTTCTGCATGTTGATCCGTCACGGCACTGATGCATTTTCTCCCCTCCATGTCGCGTGAAGCTTTTCGACATGCACCCCCATCCATTCCCCATCCCTCTCCTCTTTTCTTGATTTCGAGCCCTCCCCTTCAAACTTTCGGATCTCAAAACATATTCTGTTCTTGGCTATATCTTCCCCCTCCAGTACCAGGGTCATTCCTTGTCGTCAAAATGGTGCGCTCCACGATGACGCACGGAATCTGCCCGTCCTCTCGGTCGCGGGGACTAAAGCCCCAGGAATGTCGATGAAATCTCGCGATGTGCCTCTTCCGTGATGCGCCGCGACTTTTCGGGACGGGGTCTCTTCAGAAATGGTAGCGAGGATACATCAACAAAGACCTGGAGAATAAGCGAGTCCGACAAAATCAAACTATGCAAGACGTAAATGGCTTTGAGCAACAAAATGGTCAACCATTAAGAGTTCAAATCTTGTCGGGCAAAGCCTTTTTTGAAAGGCCGTTTCTTGAAAAAAAAATCCTGTGATAATATGGGTAATAATCGATAATAGGTTCAACGTGGCTTGATTGTGTGTAACTATGTAAGACTGGCTCTACAGACTTGAAGCTCTAGTATTTGTAATAAATCCCGTATATCTCAGCCCAATTAGGCACGTATACAGCTAATAGATTCCCTAGCCTCTAATATACTCCTTTAGATCTAGTGTACAAACTACGCTAGATCTACCTAGAAATGCTCTAAAATACCCTAAAATCCTTCTAAAACTAGCCAGAAATAATACTATTCTTAAATTATTTTCTTGTTACAATAATTTTCAAACTATTATTCGTAAAAATCTCGCTCTATTATATTTACTATTATATTCGCTAATTTATTGTCTGAATCCTCCTCTCTAAAATCCTCTATACTCTTCGGGCGGCCTACAACAATATCTCTGCTACTAAGCTCTCGCAATTGAATTTATAGCCACTATAACTCTACAAATCCTAATTATTCTATAAATTTTAAACATACTATAGGAAGGAAGCTCTTTATAAAGCTATCTATAATCTACTCTTTAATAAGTACGTAGACTACGTCTACTAGCTTCCTTTCCTACGCTTACTGTAACTAGTATTTATATATATTGACGTATTTAAATTTAGTTACAAATTAAACTCCTTCCTTAATGATAAAGTGTATTATTTACTTATTTTACAGCTTATAAGTGTAACCTTTTAATTTTCAAACTTTAAAGTAAATTCGTTGAAAAGATAGCGAATGTAAATAGCTTTCTTAGTTCTTTAATTAAAAAAACAATAGTTTAGCCTCTATAGAAAAAGTTATAACTATATTTTACTTATTAGTTTGCTAATCGATGGTAGCGCCTAGGAGTTTAAGTATAAATATTCATCAGCTCTTACGATTGAGGAAATTGTCTACAAATAAGGAATTAATTATAATTTAAAAGTCTTAATGGTCTTTACTATTTAATTAAAGGGCGTAGTCTTAAGTTGTAAGAAGGTAAAGTAATATTCAGTCTATAATTGTATAATAAGCTAGACTAGAGTTTAAATTAAATCGAATGAGTTTAAAGACCGGAAAGGCTACGTTTAATTAAAACGTAATAACGATATAGAGAATGGAACTGATCTTAACTTAATAGGTATAAATCTCGTATAATATTATATTTTCTTAATAAAATAGAAACTCCTCTATAATTATAAGCGTAGAATATAGCTTCTTTATACGCTTAACCTTCTCTACAATCTTCTAAATATAATCGCGCTATAATAGCCAAATTAACCGTTTTTCTCAGTTTCGAATAATCTTAATACTTAGGAACTACTTTAATAACTCTCTTCCTATTAACTAATACTTTTCCTCTATAGTAGCTACTACCCCTTTAATTATAGTAACCTCTTTATGTTTATATTTATAAGTAACAACGATATTGTTAATGTAGAAGAATAAAAATATATTATTTTTAATTAGGATATTAAAGGTCTATAAGAAGAAGGTTTATACTTACAATTACAAAGGTTTTAATAAATTCCTATTACTAAAAGAAGGGAGATCTCTATAGACTATATAGCGTATATAGTAACTAAAGCACTTAGCTTTTCCTAATAYATCTAATGTTATGGCACATAAAATTAAGGGCTGAAGCTCTAAAAGGTTCTGATGAATATAATAAGATTTTAAAGATGGGGAAGAAAAGAGAAGAATCTAGATATATAAGATGGAAGAGAAGGGGTCTTATATGCAATGCCCATGTGACAAATGGGATCTGAAAGCCCAGATCCTAAGTGCCAGCAGGTAGTAGCATGCCAAGCCATCACACCTAAAGGGAGCCTTTATAAATATTAATTCGTCGAATAAAATATTAATAAAAGTATTCTTTACGTTGTACTAAGTTAAATCGAAGTTAAAATAAATAATTATAATTATAAGGATATAGAATGACCTAATTACTAAAATCGCTACGTATATTTTATGTATGCTATCCTTAAATTATTAGTCCCTACCAATAGTTAAACGAATTTTATATTTAATAAACCAGCCGTTTTAATTGAATTTACAAGTATATACTTATATCGAACTAAATATTTTATTATCTCTTACCTTATTAATACTAACTTACTTTTAAGATTTCTTATCTTTATATTCGTCTAGGTATTCCTTTTCTATAATTTTAAAGAATTCTCTAAAGGGATAAGAGTTGAAATTACTATAGTTCTCTGTTAATGTGTGGCTGGTACTGTACCTTGTAACTATCTTGTACTACCTTGAGGTATAGAAGGTTGATTAAACTATTCCCTCTACGGAATCAGTTGACTCAGTCCTCACAAAATGTACTAGAATACAAGAGGTTCTATCACTGTATTCTGGAGTCTTATAGTTTAGTGTTACGAACTTAAGCAACTGCGCGGGCCAACCAGGCTGTTGGGATGTGACAGCCCCGCTTACGATAAGATAGTGTAACCCAGGACCAGGGATAAGGGACAGGGGGAACACCCGAAGGGCGCTCACGAGAAAGAGGTGCTCACGATGAGCAGAACACCATCGTGAGCAGATACTCTAGGAACAAGACCTCAGGGAAAGGCACGGAGTATAAAGGGACGACTGGAGAACTCAGATTGTCAGATAGTTTGACAGTAGTCAATTGATCATTATCACTGAGACTAGTATCATGCACGCATACTTGTTGTGAACCTTTTGGCTTCACCGAACGTCTTCTGATAGTGTTTTACCTTCAGCTATCTCATTTAGGCAGATCAGACTGCCGTTCGTCATACGTTGACTACTCCCTTTGGCCTATCTCGGATAGTACTGAAGGTATCTTCGCTTCATCATGTCTACCTCCACCAGAAATAACAACGACAACACCCAGGGTGAACCCTTGAACTTCGCCGCTATGCAGCAGCAGTTCAAGGCCATGCAGGACCACATTCGCCAGCTAGAGGCTCAACTCCAAGCTGGGTCCGGCACCCCCGAAGCGAAAGCAGGAGAGGGAACCACTCCCACTGATCGCAAGAAGATCAAGCTATCCACACTTAAGGAGTTCGATGGACAGCAGTTCGCCCTCGCGGGATTCTTGATCCAGATGCACACCTACCTTCATTTCTATGAAGATCGGTTTGACTCTGAATTCGACAAGGTAGCCTACGCAGGTACTCRACTTGTGGACAAAGCCCTCACCTGGTACGAGCCCATCCTCAAAGACTTCTATGAGAACGGAAAGGAAGCCTCGGACTTCACCAAGAAGATCCTGGGTTCCTACACCGAATTCACCAAGGCCCTCTCCCGAGTCTTTGGAGAAAAGGATGAGACTCGCCGGGCTCAGGAACGCCTGACCCATCTCCGACAGACCAAGTCTGCCTCAGCCTATGCTRCGCTCTTCAAACARGACGCCCTTCGCAGCAATATCAACGACGACGGGCTGATGCAGCTGTTCTACAATGGCCTCAAGGAAAGAGTCAAAGACGAACTCTACAAGGAGGATCGTCCTGAGACCATTGACGCCTACATAGACAAGGCTATCCGCATCGACGATCGACAGTTCTAACGGGAGCAGGAGAAGAAAGGAAAGACRGCCACTTTCGTTCCTCTCAGGTCTAACAACACCAACACCAAGAAGAAAAGGACTTGGGGAACTCACATTTCYGGAACTACTCATGCTGGACCCATGGAGATCGATGCGGCCCAAGCCAATCACGGCAAGCGTGACCTTTCAAAGGTCAAGTGTTTCAACTGTRGCAAGAATGGGCACATGAAGAGAGACTGTCGTGCGCCCAAGCAGTTGAGCTGGAAGAAGGCGGAAGCCACCGCAGTAGAAGGAGCTAGGGTAGTCGAGATCGCCAGCGCTAAGTACGGCCAGAATGACTTAGAAGACGCCATAGACAGGGCAATAGACTACAACCTGGAAGCCCAGTAGGAGGCTGACGATAAGCACGTCGACAATGGACCCGACGAGGAGAACCCCCAACAGTCAGAACCATCTCGGGGACGAACCGTCATCCGAGCACCGACATGGGAAGAGATCAGCAACATCGCCACCATCGATCGCACGCTTCTCACCATTGCCCACGTCATGGGTACCTCCCCACCACTAGCACTCACTCCAACACCCAAGATTGAGGAAACCAGCTCTCAGGACATCATGAACCCGTACCAATATGGGCCCCTCAACAACCTCGCTGCTGGACACTGGACAGATCCTCTGGAACATTACCACCAGAGAAGCCAGGACAACGAGAAGTGGGATGACTTCTGGAGGAAGCGAGCAGTCATTGTCGAAGGGGAGCTACAAAACTCTTGGAAAAATATCCTAAGACGGGTGAGAGCCTACCGGCCAATCGCAGAAGACACCGCCCAGATGCACCCTTTCCATTACTTGCACCATCAGGTACCGTGGTTTCAATGTATCATGGGGAGCTGCCACGAGCATTACGGAAAGAAGCGAGACAACCGCTTCTGGCCCACCAGGAGACTAGACAGCCGAGGACGACCTAAGCCAGTCACTCGCACCTTCAATCGGCACAACCCTCAGACCACATTTATCATCGATGAATGGTTCGCGTTCAGTCTACGCCCCTTTGGAAGCCAAGACGAGGAGACGCTACCTAGGAGACTTGCGGCCCGCCCGCGTAACGTCTACACTTGCATGAGATGGGAAGATCTCGATGGCTACTGGAGATGGTGCCCAGCTTCCGATTGCCCCATCCACATGAGGCAAAAAGCTCAGGCTTATGAAGCGGAGGTCAATTACCACATGTGACAGGCCAACGAGGTCGAAAGCACAAAGGAAGAGAAAGCTGTACACTTGGCATGGTTACAGGAACATGGTTCGCTGGACGAACCTGAACCTGAGGAAGAGGACGCTCTTGACGACCATCACCAGGAATTGGGAAACGGCTNGCTGTACACTTGGCATGGTTACAGGAACATGGTTCGCTGGACGAACCTGAACCTGAGGAAGAGGACGCTCTTGACGACCATCACCAGGAATTGGGAAACGGCTCAGGGCCTTCAAGGAGGCCCAACGAAAACTAAGTCCCTAGACGAAACGGATCATCCGACGTAGCAGCCGTCAGAAGAACAGGATCCAAGACCCCGTGGCAATCACGGAGGTCGTAGCTGCAGAGGAAGGGAAGGATGACCAGCGGCTCAAGGTCGTGGCTCACTGGAAAAACTACCAAGCTCTCGCACTGGTAGATTCTGGAGCCCAGTTGAATCTCATCTCACCCAAATTTGTTACTCAACTGAAGATCCCTTGGAGGAAAAAGAAGGCTCCTTTTGTGGTAAAAGGACCCTTCGAGACACAGATCGTGAAAAGGGAAACGTTACCACTCCCTATCATGGTGGAAGGAAAGACGGTCGAAGTCAGTTTCGACGTCGTCGACATGGGCCCATCCAAGGACATGATCCTAGGACACCCATGGCACGTTGCATATGACCCAGACATCAGTTGGAAGGATGGTAGCTACCTGCGTCCTAGGACGCACCTAACTACTGATGGGAAACCCGGAGCATGGAAGGAAGCAAGCCGCGATGGCGTTGTCCCTACGGCCCCACTGCAAGCAGTATAGGAAGTGATGATCTGTACTATCGACAAGAGTGGCAAGGTTATGGAAGAAGGGTTAGTTACGTTAGTAGAGGTGTCGGCAGTCAACACTCAGCACAAGTTTGACTATTACCAGAACCAACAGACGGAAAAGCCGAAAGCAGTGATCCCAGAAGACTATCAAGGACACCCGGCTTTTATCAGCAAGCACCTTGAAGGACTACCACTACGAGGACCGTGGGATCATGAGATCAAGCTCAAGGACGGAGCCAAACTCAAGTTCTTCAAAGTATATCACACCAACG